>WWET01001897.1:79414-94275 GCA_011038615.1 Limnodynastes dumerilii | reverse complement strand
CCACGTCACTTAAGATCCCAAATGACAGCGTAGAGTTAGGGCTAGTCAATGGTGGTCTAAGTTTAAGATCCACCGCTGTTTGCAAGGGGAGTGACTCTTTATGCAGTGGGCTGGAACCTGCTAGGATCTTAACATTAGATGTGTATATTTGCGATCTTTTCGAAATCGCATCTCTGAATCAGCCCCTTGGGTGTCTGATATTTTATAATTGCAGAGAGCTGTGACTGGGTTCACTCGAATATGCAATTCTCTGCATATACACGCATCACCTGCAGTCCGCAGGTATTAAACTAGCGACGACTGACTGTGGCATACGCACAAACATTCATGCAATAAAAACACGGACGTCGTTATGGCATTTAAAGGGGTCATAGATTTATTAAATCATGAAATTAATTGGACTATTCATTTTGAAGAATATGAGCGTGGCACAGATAGCCGGTGGGGAGTCAGCTAGAGGGAGGCAAATCGTAAATGGAGGAAACAGAAAGTCCTGTCCTTGGCGCTCTGGTGTTGGTCAACTTAAGAGCACACCCCTGTCATATATCACGCCCCGGGAGAACCGGGGAAACAACCGAGAACCAGCCAGCCGGCGTAGCTTCAAGAGGTGCGTCTTCCCTGCACCAAACCTTAAGCCCAGAACCTGGTGCCAAATGTTGCTGACCACACCACTGCTACCGCCAACCTATGCCCCATCTGAAGAGAAATAAACGTTATCAAAACCAACTCTAAAGAAGGGGAGGGAGGGAAGTATGATTGCCTAAGCCTTATATACCCACCCCACTGCAACCACCCCTTAGCCCTCCCCCTATGACCTAACCACCCTTTCCTAGCTTAAAACTACAATACCCATACTGCTCGATGAAATTGCCACAGCAGTCGGGTTTTTACCCTTTTTCATGCCAATTTTGGCATTCTCTCCCTAAACCTCTTACATTTTGCAAAACGAGTGGTTGAGAAATGCCCACTTTGCAAAAGCTTTAATCCGTTCCAGTTTTATTAATGAGACAGGTCCATCTATACACGGTCTAAAGGGATCATTGGGCTGGATCCAGACTGAACTTAGTTTGGGCTGGGCTAAACCATGTTGATTGCAGGGTGAGTCAAGTTAATTGTATTCTTTGCATGCAGGGATATATCTTTGAATTGCTTACAGAGATACTGACCAGCTGTACTGTCACACTGTTATTTAGACTTGGGATAGGAAACATCACCTCTCAACTCTAATACTGTTTGCAACAGATGAAATATGACTCCCCTGCAACCAACATGGTTTAGCCCAGGAGTAACTAAGTTCAAGCACTTACTTAGTCTGGATCCAGCCCATTATCCTGTGACCAGCAGGCTTGTGTATTTCCCTGGCTGTACAATGACAGTTTTGCAATATACTGACCTTGAAAATTGTTGTTTTGTTATTAAAGTGACATTTTATATGAAACAAGTAAGTGCACCATCTTTATCTTTTCTGAAGAATAAACGGTTTTAAAGGGCATTTCTTACATTTTCTTACAGGTTGGAGGAAATCTTACCAACCTGAGAGAAACATGCAAGGCTTGACAAGTTCTTGTGAGTGCTATCACTTATTAGAGAATGTGAACAAGCTACTGATGGGACCAGATACAAAAATAAGCATTTGGGTTCCCCTCCACCCCTAGCCCAGGTATAGGTATTTTAATTTTAGTTAGGGGACAGACTCTCAACACTCAGCAACGGATAAAGCAACGGACGAAATATTGTTATATGACACCCCTGCGATCAACATGGTTTAGCCCAGGAGTGACTTTAAGTTCTTATTTTAAGAAGCTTCTTAAGTGTGAATCAGGTCCACTGTGATTATTTATAAACTGTATAAACGGTAATCAGTGAAACTGGGCAATTGTTGTAGATATAGGCCTTGTTGTTCTATCATACTCTACCCATACCTTCCAACATGACCCATTCCATAAGGAACAGAATACTCTGCTCCTTAGTGTCCAACTGTCAGTTACTATGGTAACCACCTTTGTTAAAGAGGCAAATAGTTTTTTAAATATCAGTTAATTCATTTAAACCAGGTGAGTGTGACAGTTGGAAGGGTCATGTTGGAGGGTCTGTGGCCCCGATCCAAAACTATGCTGGCTGATCTGCGCATGCGCCAGACAGATGTTTCTTCAGTGTAGTAACGCTGGAGGGGGCGTCCCCTCCGACCAACAGGTGCTGCTATCCACACTATTTTCCGTCCCAGAGCCTGGTAGGCTGTTCACTACTTCTTCCCGTTTTATTTATACCTGCAAATCTGCAAATTGAGAAACTCTTGCAAGCCTTGGGAAATTCTTAGGTTGATTCCTAATTTAATTATGTTCCCTATGTGCTCACTATAAGCTCCACAGTTATTTATCTTATTGATTTTAGTGTTTATTTTTATTGTAATAAAACTTCTTACATCAGGTTGCCGTTCTATGTTTTCATCATAACCAGCCTTAGTTAAATTATATTTAGGTTTAAGCGCTGTTACCTTATTGTTTTTTCTTGTATGCTTTTGGGGAGATCAGCAAATTCTCCCAAACAGCAGCTACCTCCCGTATAGCGCCACAGGTTTTTGTTTCTTTCTACTTTTACAAACGCGCAGCTTAGTAAATCTGGCCCATCATGGTAAGTACCAGGAAAGCTAGAAAGGCACACTGAGGCGGCTGGAGAGACATGATTGGGAATACCGAGGAGGCTTTTTATTTTTCTTGTGGCTCCCACAATCTTTGTACATGTGTATTATGAAAGTGCCCTCTCTCTACAGGAAGACATAAACACTTTCCTGGACAGGCTGTGCAAAAGTGTAAATAACACAAGTAGAAAAACAAAGTACTAATTAAAAGTACTAAAGTAGTAATTATCTCATTCCACCATCATCTCTTCCAAATTTCTCAACTTCCAAAATAAATCCATGAAATTGTGCACTTACACAAAACAGATGACCTCTACAATGTGTTGGTGTTGTAAGTATTTGGTACACAATTGGGCACATTCTGTACAAAACCCATGCCTCTATAAAGAGTGACTCGGTTTCCTGGTAGAGACTTATACAACTTATATTAAAGAGCCAAAATATAATATTTTTCTACTCTAATAAATAGTGACCAATTCCCCAGTAGCAATGTGTGGCATGTGTCTAGGAGTGGCCAAGTCCAGTGACCCTTCTGAGGGGCCTTGGCTGCAACAAACACTCCTGGGTCACAGAGACTCTCTGACATAGCCCAATGTTCGAAATCTTGGCTCTAAACCAGGCTATGGGGCATCAGTGATCTTTATATCAAAAGAGCAGGGTATTCAAGTCAGGGTATTCAAGTCATTGGTGGACCTAAATTAGGTCCTGATTATAAATATTTCACTACTTTTTTTTTAACTCACTGACAGCAAGTAAACTACATGTAAAAGTGTTAAAATATTAGAACGTCATAATCATAACCAACATTTACTGACAAATCTATTTCTTTCTTTTACAAATCCGCACATTCTAAACTCCTAGTATGGCCAATTTGGATGTAAGGGGAAAGTAATCTTTATAATCCCTGCACATTAAATATCCATTTGATGGTGCAGGCTTTGCAATAATAGAATTGCTTATACTGCAGTAATACTAGTCGCAGCCATCCTGCAGGTTCTAAAACACAGAGCTTGGGATTGGCTCTACAGAGACAGGAAGTAAAGGATAAATGGAAACTCTAAAAACAATCTATTTTTTTTTGGTCATCGCTTTTTTTTTATATTTATTTTTTATCATCTCTATACAAGTGATTTGGGATCTAGATGTGGACTGGCTAAAGCAGGAGAATCATATTAGTGTTAGCTGTGTGCAGACTAAAGTAATAGTTATTCTGGTCCGTGCTCGGCTCTGGTTACATCTTGTAGGCTTGTAGGATAGTAAACAGGCTCTGTTTCCCTTAGTGAAGCCCTCGCCATGTGTGGAACTTGTCAGTGCTTGTATAAAGTGGCATTTTTACTGTCAGGTGCTTGCTAGCAGACTTGACTACATGCATGAGAAATATTTAAACTGCTAAATATCACGTGACACTCCATTAGTCAATCACATGGGAAACGTATTATATGGGTACTCAACAACTGAGCAGACACCTTATATTAGAGACATACTGGCCTTGGATTATCCATGTAGCACAGAATATTACATATTATATATTACATTTTAATTTACATATGACAAATATAACATATTTTTATGTACATGAAATAAGAAAGCACAGTTCTACTTTCTCATCGGCATACTAATGTTACATAAATGCCAATGGGGAAACGATAAGGGCAGATAACATAAGGCCTGATTTAGACTTAAGAAGGAGCTTGTAATTAAGGGCCTGATCCAGACCTCCAGACTTACGGCCGTCTGAGGTCTGTACAGCTGCCATCGTAGTGGGGAGCGCAGACCCCGTGCACTCCCCCCTGACTGGCGTAAATCTGGACACTTACGTGTCCAGATTCCTTCCCTAAAGTTTACGATCAGCTATGCGGCCTGGGGCTTCCCCCGCCCGTCCCCTAATTTGCATGCCTATCTCCGCCTTTACGGCAGAGATACAGCATGCATAAAGGGGGGGAAAGCCCCCTTGTTATAACAGCCGCCATCTGAAGGTTGTGTGCATGCGCACAACCTTCAAAACAGGGAAATTACGGCCAAGCCCTGGGCGGCCATAGTTCTGGATACGGCCCTAAGAGAGGAAAGTTACTCCTAGGCAAAACCATGTTGATTTCAGGGGGAGTCAAGGTAATTGTATTGTTTGCATACAAGGATATATCTTTGAATTGCTTATTGCACACAGATACTGACCAGCTTTACTATTACACTGTTATTTAGACTTAGTATAGGAAACATCACCTCTAAACTCTAATACTATTTGCAACAGATTAAATATGACTCCCCTGCAATCTTCATGGTTTAGCCCAGGAGTAACTTTCCTCTATTAATTTCAAGCTCCTTCTTAAGACTTAATCAAGCCATAGAAATCAATAAGTAAAGGTTGGATCTAGATGTCTGAGTGTTGCTCAACTTCCACATGTTTCAGCTCATAGAATTCATACTGATGGATAAAAACACATTCCAACCCATTCAGAATTCAGAGCCTTCACACTGAGGGACTGAACTGAGTTCACTAGTGGTCATTCTCTCTCTGTCAGTTTAATGTAGATGTTACCTCTCTCTTTATAACCATCTAGACTTCCAAAGTTAGTTTTTAACTGATGATGAAATTGTTTAAATTTTGATGAAACGGATCAAGATTATTTAAGAAACGTTCTTGCGCACAATTTGTGTAATTTGGAATCCCACTCTTGCCTATAGCAACCAATAAGATACTTGCTCTGGCTTTCATATAATGAAATTGTATGCATAAGGCATATTTAGACCTGATCTTTAATACTTTAATTAATACTTTAATATATTGCTATTATTATAATATATATTATTCTATTATTTATAATATTATAAAATTAACTGCACTTACTGTTGAAAGGTTTAGGGGATGTTTTAATGCATGCAATTTCACACGGCTTGACCTTCTTTCCTGAAAGATGTATTGCTTATGATAGTGTATGTAAGATAAAATAAGAGAACATCTAGTTGCATGTATGTGTTACACTTAAGACCTGTACTCATATCAATTGCCATTAGCACTCCCCGTGCTGTCTATCACCAGGGTCAAAGATTGCCCTGCAGCTACAGACTTCTGATGGCTAAAAATAATTTGGAAAGAATACAAACACCATCTGCTGAGAAAAACAAGGAGAAATAGTACAGAGGAAGCATTTCATGGTATCTGGAACCTCTTCTTACCACTGTAGCTTAGAGTCAACGAAATTTGAGATCTAGCATTGGGAGTGGGTGAGGGAATCAGGAAAAGTTTATGAAAATTTAAGCCAATGGGCAGGGGTAAACTTAAGAGAGTTAAGAAGGAAACTTCATATTGACCATAGAGCTTGCTTACAGAATAGGTATTACTATGCATCCTTGCCTGTGTTTTACAGACTGAAGTAAAGGAAAAGTGTTTTCCATAAACTTCCTAAGGCTGAGACAGTCAGCTTGCTCTTAATTCTTACTTGATTGCTAAGATGGACTCAGCTGAGTCTGCTAATTTATTACCAATTATAATAATAAAAATGACAATTCTAAATAATTACCATAATAATAATAATACCATTAAAAGATGGTGACAAGAAGGGAGTGCAGGCCAAATGGGCTAATCCTTCCGTAACTGATGACAACAGCGGGGGTCTGCTGTCAGCCCCCTTCTACTGGCACTCTACTACATCCTCGGAGACAGATAACACATTCTCTCCATAACCCACTGGATTAGGGCCAGCTCATAAAACACAACCTGATGCTGCTCTCCTCATCTGTGACCAAACCAACACCCAAGTTAAGGGAGAAAATCCTCAGCTCCCCACCACAGTGCTTCCAGGGCTGCTTCCCAGTTATCTTCTCACTGACACTAACAGATGATCACAATAACAAGGACAATCTGCAATAAAACATGAAAAATGAACAACCAAGAAAGAGCAGCAAAAATATACTGGTCATTAAGCCAGCCAATAGTAAAGGAAAGGGGAGGAATTCCTGATGACATAGAGGTGTGATATACTCCTGAGTAGGCAAATAAGTATAAGGATAGGTCATAAGGTTATCTGAAAACATGTACCTGAGACTGCTGGTTATTGCAACATTCACCATTACCGTACGATGGTTGGTTGCCCTGTGGAGGGCTGGTTGATATTGGACATCATAGTTAAAATAGGCAACACTAAGCTCTGATTGGCTTGCCACACTGGTTGCTGATGGACCAAACTGATCGACCATTTACTTTGTGGACAGACAATGGTGATCGAGGGAAGTCTACCTGAATCTCCAGCAGTGTGGATACTTCTGGATTGCAGCTGTGTCCTGCTAGTAATATTCAAGTTTTAATTTAAAATGCATGAATGGTGTTCATGCCAACAAATACATTTTTCGAATGTTTACTCGTGACACATTCAATATGAAATGTGGATACTCTTGACAAAGCTATCCATTGAAAACACAAACAAACGCCTATTTTTAATTGCCTCTTTTAGATGCCATGCTCTGTTCAGGTAAACTAAAGTGGAAATCACAAGGTTAACATACAATAATATGCAAAAATAAACAGTGTAGTTGAATGTGATTTTATGAAACTGTTACATGAGTATACACTTCAGGAGGAGGCTGATCCCCGGTTCGAGAGTAAAGGTAAAACAGGTTTAAATGTAGATCTGAGCTAAACCACGTTGAAATACAAAGGCAGGCAAATTTATACTTGGATAACTAATCCCATTACTTGTATGAAATTCTGATAGCAAGACTGAACCTTTATATTGCCTATGCCTGCCCACTTAAAATGGTGATGGATCGGAAGTGAGGATCACCCCCCCCCCCCAAATCGCAGCTTTTACTGTAAATTGTAATTATAAATACTTGCAAGTATTACTTATCATTGTCAAAAACCACTAGACGCGTTTGAGATTGGATGTCTGAAAAGTGTTCTGTTTGCTATGCTCAAAGTGTGAATATGTGCAAATCACATAAGCCGAGGAATTTTAATATCATCTACTTTGCGTAATTCTAATATTATATTAAAATAACAATAACAATACTAATAATAAGCTACATCCTAAATACCGATTTTCCCATCAGTTCTGCACCGTCAGCTTGGTTTTCGGAAACCTGTCTGTGCTGCTTCATAAGATCACATGCAGAGATAAGGGAAATAACACTTCTGGCAGAGGAGCTGGGTTGCCATTGCAAGTGGGTGAAAAGGTAAAGTAGGCCCCCGGATATTGTAAGACCATCTGTGCGAGGGGATTGGTTAGCAGCATAGGTGTTGGAAATATCAAGTGTCCTCTTCTGCGTCGCTCTCTCTCTTCCTTCTCATACAGGGAGTTCCTATATATGCGCCTGCATCATTTACATAGAGCAGCTTAAATCAGCTGCTCTATGTAGCTGCCGCGGCAGCTCATACGGGTACCTTCTGTATGAGCCTGCTGGTCTTCATAGCAGGAAGATGACCGGCACACCAAGGTGAGATGGGGCGCCAATGAGAGGGCTAAATTTTTGCCCCCCCCAATAAAAAAAAGTTGTGACACCCCTGGTTAGCAGTGCTCTGAGATTGGATCGCTTAAGAATCAGATCTGAGGTTCCAGTCCAATAATACTATTAAATCTGAGGTTCTGAGGTTCCAGTCCAATAATACTATTAAATATATATTAGCAAGCTTGACGACCTAAAACTATTCTTCCTATACTTCTGCTGTATATGTTAATGCAAAGAACCACAGCTCCCTGCTTTTTCTCAGGACCCACCAGAGAAACAACTTATTCAGTTGAGCTTGAGAACTTGGTAAACTCCTAAGAAAGCCATTAACATCAAAGTCAAACTGTGAAATGCAATTTAAGCCCTAGAAGGGAAGGAAAATGTGCTCATGTAGGCAGTGTCGATTATATTTATTACTGCAAATACTTTGCTATCTAACGTCAACTGTGCCCGATTCTGTAAATATTTGCAATAGAATATTATAACCAGTTATGACAAAGTGTTAAAGCAGGACTGTTATTATAAACGTGTCTATTTCTGTGTACCTGCTTTGTGCCTCATTAAATAAAATGTATACAGCTATTTTTTAATGTGTTAAGATGTCCAAACAGAAATTTTTTTTTATGTCAAATTTGGAACACTCCCCATAACATACAGTATAAACCATAGTGGCATTAACTGAAGCTTGTGCTGATGCTTGAAACTTTATTAACTGTTTATGTGACTTCCAGATCCAAGCACTCCTTTTGATAGAGGACATTCCATTATTGACTCAATATATATATTTTTTTTATAAATTATTTATTTTAGCAGTTTTTCCTTTTGTAACAATACAGTGCACGATATTGAAATGACGCATAAACAGTCCGCAAGGACAAACTATAGCGAACTGACATTTCTAGAACCCATGCATAATATGTAGATGAGTTGGCACTGCGGGCCTACTAGAACATACTAAACTTATCATTCTTATACATAGAAAAGAACAGACAGACAAATGACTTATAGATATATATAATATAGAACACAGGGAGGTTACGAAGCAGGGGGGGTGCTTATTTATATGTTGTAGGTTACAACACCAGCAGGAGGCCGAGATGGTGGGGGAGATCTTGTGTAGCAAGACGAGGATTCTATACCACCTAGACATGATTTTATACTGTGTCTCTATAACTGCTACACTCAGTGAGCATGCCTGGGTCAGTTGGAAGATTTTTGTCCGGGTTTCCTCACTAAAAACTCCGGTCTTTTTCCAACTTGATGTATTTTATGTGCAGGCACTGACTCCTGAGATCTGCTGGTATAATCTAGCAATACTAAAATATACCCATGTCTTTAGCCAACGTATCTCGAGGACCAACAAGGCCCTGTTCAATAGAGTGGGATCTGCATAATAATTATGGGCATGAACGTTATGCCATGAAGTAGTACTTGTAAGGCTGTTTAGGACACACTGGTCATGAAGACCCACATCTTTTATCTGACATGAATTCTAAAGCACTTATCTATCTATCTATACCTATATACAACAACAGGTCCCCTCCCTCTCCCCCAGCTGTTGTCTATAGCAATATCATTTGTATTTGTATAACTAAGTTTAATTAATTTTATTAATTCTTATCAGCAATATTTTGACCCTTATGGGACTATAAATATTGCAGTGCTAGGCAGGGCCAGATTTAGCTTTGTCTGGGTCCCTGGGCCTCTAACTTACATTTCAGTTCAAACAATGGCCCGGATCCAGAACTACGGCCGTCTTCCACAGACGGCCGTAATTTGCTTTAAGATAGCTACTGCGCATGCGTAGTAGCTATTATACATAATCAACGTATCGTTTCGATACGTAGATTGCGTATATGCGGTCTTAAAGACTTAATATAGCAAGAAAGAGGTAAGTGAACTCAAAAGTTCTCAGCATGTATTTGCGTTGATCTGAACGGAATTCCTAATGCCGCCCACAATGCCTAATCTGCATGCTTATCCCCGACCCACTTGCAGAGTTTAGGAACGCAGAGAGCATGGAGCGCCCTTATCCCCCCCCGTAAGGATCTTCGTATGCCTGGAGATCTGTAATGGAACATTTGCCTGGGGTATGCGCTGTACGGTCCCATTATACAATATGATATATTGATAGGGAATGTCACGGCTGTAAATAGAGGAGGAAAAAGTAGCAAGGCGGCACAGGAGGGTCACCTTATATCCTTTTTACCCCAGGTGCTAAAATATTTAACTAACGTATCCTTTTAGATTTAAATCCCAACATTAGTTGAAGTGGCACTTTAACATGATTTCTAATAAAAATCTAAAATTCTTAGATTAATTAACCTAGTTTTTAAAATAATTGAACTTCATTCAGTATAATTACAGCTATTTTATAGGAAGCCTTCACTAGCTGCATAAAATGTGACAATGAATTGAATCTCGTTATAAAATATTTTAATTATTATAACATAATAAAAATGTTAAAGCCATTTTATATCTATAGTTAAAGGATATTTGTAAGGGTCCAGATTATATACATACACTCTTTTTTTTTTTTATCTCAGAAACTGCTTATTACATCCATTCTTTTATTTAAAATCCAAAAAAACTGTATTTGCAAACATCAGTCATTATTGCCATTTGTCTTTTGTACTACAAAAGTCAATTACTCAGATTTGCTTCAAACATTCAGCCTCAGTATTACTGTACAACACACTGAAATTCTGCTTTACTGACACTTTTACTTACAAATAATAAGCATTAAAAAATGTCTACATACAGCGAAAACCCTATTTCCTCCAATATTTATATTTCCTCTGAATTATTTAGGAAATAAAAAGTTCAGTATTGAGGGTTTACTAAAGTTTCGAAAAAAGAAAAAGTAAAAATGTAATGTATCTAATACTTTCTAGTAATGATAGCTAGTATATCATGGGTTGCTAGGGGCAAGGGTGTTAGTATTACCCTGGATTGGTGGGGGCACCCTTGCACTTGCAGATGGGTGCTGTTCTGCACATGTGCAGCACTGGAACAGACCAAGAGGCTATTGTGTAGCTGCCTGGCTTGATCCAGGTCCCTAATCCAGACCCTGCTAGCAGTAGATCAATGATGACACTACCAGAAGCTGACAGCTTTGTGGTGTCAATCCCACTGGCTGGTACTGAGAACCTGGCATAAAGTAGCAATACTTATACTGCTTGTTACATATCTACATTTTCCTTCTGGAAAGTTTAGTCAATCAATGCTGTAGTTGGAAGATTTCAGAAACTGGGGGATGGGGTCCAGTTATATTATCACATCAAATAATTTTGATGCATTCCAAACTTATTACTTTAACAGTATTAAAATCTTACTCCAAAATACATCAAGAATGGTAAATCTGAATCTATTTATGAAGGTTTATGAATGGGTGAAAGGTCTAAATCTGGAGAATGAACACACTAGACCAGATTCACACTTGCGTGTGTGATCCGTAGTGTTACGTGCCGTCCCTCGCGTGGCAGCCCTTAGGTCCGTCCGACTGGTTTCCTTGTTTCCCACGCGTCTCTTCCGGCTGGCGTCCTGATCGTTGCCCAGTGATCTGGACGCCAGCCAATCTGTGTTATGCGCGCGCCGGGCTGCCGCTCTGATTGGCAGCAACTGGCTTTATAGCCTGTTCTTCCCCGCTGCTTGGCGCTTGTTGTTATAGTCGTCCCTAGGTCCATCTTGCCTGCTGGTTCCTGTGATCCATCCTGCGTTTGCTGAGTGTACTGCCCTGCTTCTCCTCATGGTCTCTTCCTCGCAGTTTGCCTGTGTCCCTGCCTTGCCTGCCTCCTCCTGCCTATCTGTGTAGTGTGACTGTGTGAGTGATTTCCCCTGTCTGTCATTTTGTGGATTCAGTGCTAGCCTGTCAGCCTGAACTCCTAGTGCCTCTCTACCTGCACTATCCTTTGTCGCAGAGCAGTCCATCTATCTCCAGAGTTGACAGGACCCTGTATCACCCACCTGGACTTACCACTGTTGCAGATCAGTCCACCTATTCCAGTATATGTGTTCGCCGTATCACTTACCTGTATTATCCACTGTTGCAGATCAGTCCACCTATCTCCAGTGTGTGTGGTCGCAGTATCACTTACCTGTATTATGCACCGTTGCAGATCAGTCCACCTATCTCCAGTGTGTGTGGTCGCAGTATCACTTACCTGAATAATCCACTGTTGTAGATCTATCCACCTATCTCCAGTGTGTGTGGTCACAGTATCACTTACCTGTGTTTTCTACTATTGCAGATTTGTTCATCTATCTCCAGTGTGTTCCCAGTATCACTTACCTGAATGTATCACAACCTGTTGTAGATCACCCATCTGAGTGTACCGGTGTTACCTACCTTGGGCCCTACCTTGGCTGTTTGCTACTTTCTTGTCGGTTATCTTTCCTATACGAGTTTGGTTCAACTGGGCACAACCTGTTATTGAGGTGCAGCAAATTCCATCCCCACAATCAGGGGCTCTGGTGAACACACCTTGATAGCACAGACTCCATGCCCCGGAAGCCGACACGTGACATTATAACCAGCCAAAATAAAATGTATTATATTTCTGGTACCGCTCCCTTGCCTGAAGATGGATTCTGCCACTGCTGAAGCCTTTAAAGCCATGATCAATCAAGTGTCGCACTTAGGCCAAATGGTCCAGGCTCTCACCACCAAAGTTGAAGCCCAGGACGAGGTGAATGCTTCTCTTCGTCTGCCTCCAGCTCAACAGGAGAACCCTCTGCCTCCCACCAACCTGAAGATTCCTTTGCCGGATTGTTTCTCGGGAGACCGTTCCAAATATCGGCTCTTCAAAAATAATGTCTTGTTATATCAGGATCCGAGCAGCAACTGGTGGGATTTATTATTACCCTCCTTCAGGGGAAACCCCAATCCTGGGCATTTTCCTTACCTCCTGACCGTCCGGGACGTCTTAGTGTTGATGAATTCTTTTGTGCTATGGACATTATTTATGAGGATCCAGATATTGAGGCCACAGCGGAAGCAAAGCTTTGTGCCTTACAGCAAGGCAAGCGGTGTGTGGAGGAATTCACAGCCGAGTTCCACTCCTGGGCCACCGAGTCCTGATGGAACGATCCAGCGCTTCGTTCACAATTTCGGGTGGGACTTTCTGGGCAAATAAAGGATGCCCTGGTTCAATTTCCCGCTCCACAATCTCTGGAAGAACTGATTAACTTATCCATTAAAATTGACAGATGTTTTAAGGAACTTAAATGGGAAAAGGATTTTTTCAGTCTGATCTCTTCTCCTCCAGTCTTTACGACAGCTATCACCCCTTTCATAATTGAGTACATGCAGATTGGGGCATTCCGCCTCACAAAACAGGCGAAGGATAGAAGAAGACAATTCGGTCTATGTCTTTACTGTGGGGGAAAAGCTCTTTGTGCTGACCATTGTCACAAAAAGGTAAAGCCCACGGGAAATGCCTAATCCCAGGGCATCAGGAGGCTCTGCACCTGGGAGTAAAACTTATTTCCTCCTCTAACTCTTTGTTGGTTCCCGCTTGCATTTCCAGTAACGGCTGAGTGTTTAATATAAAAGCTTTTATTGACCATAGAGCCGCCAGCAACTTTTTGGACTCTGAACTAGCCAGTTCCTGGAATATCCCAACTCTACCTCTTGACCCTCCCATTAACACCTTCAGTCTTAATGGGGAACCCTTGATTGGGGGACAGATCACTCGCATCTCTGAGCTGGTTCATTTACAAATTGGTCTGTGTCATACTGAATGGATGCAGTTCTACCTCACTCCCTGCCAACAGTATCTTTGGTGCTAGGACACCCTTAGCTGGCTAAACATAACCCCATGATCGACTGGGCCTCTGGAGAAATCTCCAAATGGAACTCTTTCTACACTACCTGTCTCAATATACCTCCTCAATACTTAGACTTTTCGGATGTTTTTTCTAAAGTTGAAGCTGACGTCCTTCCGCCTCACCGAGCTTATGATTGCTCCATTAAGCTAATTCCCAGGGCACCACTACCCAAAGGCCGACTATATTCTTTATCCCGCCCAGAAGCTAAAGCCATGGATGATTATGTCAATGAGAATCTTCAAAAGGGATTTATTCGGCCCTCTCGCTCTCCCTTGGGGGCAGCGTTTTTTTTTTTGTTTCAAAGAAAGATGGCACTCTCCGTCCTTGTATCGACTTTCGCGAGTTAAACAAAATTACCATAAAAAACAGAGATCCTCTTCCTCTCATTTCCGACTTATTTGATGAACTGATAGATGCCAACATTTACTCTAAAATTGATTTAGGAGGAGCATACAATTTAATCAGAATAAAAGAGTTTGACGAATGGAAAACTGCCTTTTATACAAAAAATGGTCATTATAAGTATCTGATGAGTATCTGGTGATGCCCTTTGGCTTATGTAATGTGTCTGCTGTTTTTCAGGACCTGATAAATGATGTGCTTAGGGAATTTTTGGGACGCTTTATCATTGTATACTTGAAAGACATCCTTATCTTTTCTCGGTCTCTGCAGGAGCATCGCACTCATGTTCGGTTGGTGTTGTCACGTCTTCGTGAAAATAAATGGTATGCTAAACCGGAAACATGTCTTTTTGAGGTAACCAGTGTACTTTTTCTTGGATACATTATCATTTCTATGGATCCAGCAGGGACCTCCAAGCCATTCAACGTTTTTTAGGATTTGCTAATTACTACAGATGTTTTGTCCAAGCTTTTTGTCCAATCTACGATCGGGCGTCCATAGTAGCGCCGTTGGGACGCTGGAGGGGACGTCCTCCAGCGTCCCAACGCTC
>WWET01001897.1:62787-73647 GCA_011038615.1 Limnodynastes dumerilii | reverse complement strand
TGAGTCCAAAATACGTCTGAAATACGTTAAGTAGGCGGGGGTTTGTATTTAAAGTGTACAGTATGGGGGTGCTTAGCTGCGTAAATTCGTGTTGCCCATACGTACGTGTGCGTATCACTATGGTTACGTTGGCAAAAGTTAAGGTAGGGTTTGGAAAGCGTATCTTGACAAAATACGTACGTTCAAGGGGTGTGCCTAGGGGAGTGTATAGAATATACGCACACGAAAATATGCTACGCGAATAAACGTACGGCAAACGTAGTTCTGGATCTACCCCAATGGCCCAAACCCAGAACAACGTCCGCTAGCGTATTTACGCTAGCTGGAGACATAAAATCGCTATTTTGGATGTACTGTGCATGCGCGTGGCAGATGTTATGGCACGTAACTCTGAACGTACGTAACATCCTAGTATCAAGTGCGTAAATACGGACGAAGGGGCGTGCCAGCCATTTGACACCCGTAATTACGCTTCGAAGGCGGGGTGAGGCATTTAAATCATACAGTATGGGCGTGTTTAGGCGCATAAGCACGTGCAGCCATTACGGCCAACAGTAGTTACACTTTGAAAAGTTAAGGTAGGGTTTGGAAAGCATAAAATGGCAAAGACACGTACCACTGAAGGGAGTGCATAGTAATTACGATATGTGTTAAAACGGAAAGAGAACGTAGGTCTGGATCTACCCCAATAATATTTAAATTAACGCTTCCTGCTCATTGTTTTTGCTATCGGGTTAACTTTTTTTATTTTGTGTGTTCTCTTTTATGAACATCTGACTCTGTCTTTGATTTAAGCATGTTGCGCTTGATCCAGACTTAATAACGACAGGCGATTTACGCACACGGCATGTGTAAATCTGCGGGAACACACTGCGCATGCTTACGACGGATCATCATAACCCTCATCGGGCCTGATCCAGACCAACGCCCGCCGTCGCTAGGCGTAAGTGTAAGAACGGCTCAAAAGCAAAATCTGCCCGGCGTAGCTGTGTCAACGCCCAATCAACGATCGGGCATTCATAGGAACAGCATAGGGACGCTGGAGGGGGCGTCCCCCCTAGTGTCCCTACGTTAAGGTTAGTGAAGGTGGGCGGGGGGAGGTAATACAATGAGGGAGGGAGGGCTTAGCAGTAGTACGCTCGTGTGCGAGCGTACTACCCATTGCTTACGCTGGCTGAAGTTAGGGGAGTAAGCAATGGGAAATACGCCCACACAGGGAGAGTGTCGGGGAGAGTGGACACTGACACGCTGTGCTTTAGTAAGCACAGCGCATCGCCGTAGGTCTGGATCAGGCCCATCGTACGTAACTTGTATGTAACTCTGTACGATAGGGCATGACATCCCTCTGCAAGCTGAAAATATGCATTTTGGGTGGAGAGAGGCATTTAAATTGAACAATATGGACCGGGTTAGGCATTTACATATGACAAGGCAATACATACAACCAGAGATACGCAAGGAAAAGTTACCATAGGGTTCTGAACACGTAAGTCAGCTAAGTTACATACGTGGGAGGGAAGTGGCAGGGGGAGTGTATTTTCCTTAGTAGTGCGTAACTTAGGTACACGTGTATGTAAAATGACCTTCAGTCAAAGGAAACCAAGGAAAACCAACCTTATACAACACAGTATTGGAAAACTGACAACGGAAAATTAACAATGCAACGAGCGTCATCACTAGACAGTGCCATCTGTCATGAAGCACAGTTATCCGTTACAAAGAGGAATGTGCATTCTCTCAAGTCGAATGACTTCTGTTAGGATCCAAGGGACTAGAAATCCATTAAAGCGATTTGTTTTAGACCCAGTCAGATTTGTAAGAAAAAATAAGCATTTAAAATTAGCTGAACTGCCCAAACAGAAATAATTAGCTGTTATGTAATCTGAAATTCACTTCAATGCATCATATATTATTTTATGTTCTTAACCCTGTGATGTCCAACAGACTGGTTGAATTTTTTATGTTTTGGGATAATACATTAACAGTAACTTAGTAATAGGATCCACAATTAACATGGTCAATGATTGTCTTATGAAGACTTATCCCCCATATGAACTTATAGCAAGTCTACTAACACAGATGGATATATGCTGCTATGCGTATAAGGGGGAGGCCCATTCGGCATCTATTTCTTCTCTCCGGGAGATCTTGGAGGGGAAAAATTGATGCCGTATGGGCCCCCCTTCCCCTGCCAACCCTGATATGCAAAGACATGGGTACAGGATGAATGCCACAGGGCCCCCTGCTCTGAGGGGCCCGTGTGCACAGAACACTCTGCACCGACTTATAGCAAGTCTACTAACACAGACGGATATATGCTGCTAAGGGGATATACAATACACAAAGTAACTGGGGCAAAAACACAAATGCAAATGGTATAGTACATAACATAATATTATGTCATCCAGGGGTGTTTTAAGAAGTATGGGGACCCTTGTGCAGGATTTGTCCATGGCCCCCTCCCCATTACTCTGATGCAGCACTGTCCCGATTCGCAAATCGCAAAAGGGGCAAGTCCTAATGGGACAGTCCCACCTCAGGATAAGGGGGAGGCCCATTCGGCATCTATTTCTTCCCTCCGGAAGATCTTGGAGGGAAAAAATTGATGCCAATTGGGCCCCCCTACCCCTGCCAACCCTGATATGCAAAGACATGGGTGCAGGATGAATGCCACAGGGCCCCCTGCTCTGAGGGGCCCGTGTGCACAGAACACTCTGCACCTATTATAGATACACCTATGATGTCAACAATGTAACTATTTAAGACTCCACATATTTGCCTAAATTTCCAGTTACTCCCTTGCTGTGACACCTACAGGTGTCAGTGTGCTCTGATATTGGTATAGCTATGTTTGGGTGCTTTCTGCCTTTACGCTGCAGGCTATACTGGCATAGGCCTCTAGATTTACCATTACATGCACCTCTGGGTCACACACAGCCGTCCAGGTTTTGCACTCAGATGTACAGGATGTTCAATGTGAGCCAATTGGTCTACACCTCTGGATAAGTCCCCTTGTTACTTTGAATTAAAATAATCCCTCATAAAACAGCACAACACACAAATCTACATCATGTAGTTTATCTTGTAGCCTATAGAGGTGCAAGGGAAAATACTGATATATTGGTTACCATCATGGGCACTTCACAGCTCTTCCTGTCTTCACAAAGTATAGAGGGTCGATTTCAAAAATCCACTTTTTCCTGCAATCAGATTCCCGAGCAAAAGTTTTAGAGGGATCCACAATCGTGATCCAGGAACCCTTGAGTTTTCAATACTGCCCACTCAGACTACCTAAGTATTCCCACACAGGGCTGCATCTAGCATTTGAGGCACCTCGGGAACAAGAATACTAAATGCCATCCTCCTCCACCCAGTGCATGTGCAGGTTCAATCAATTACAGCTCCAAATCTAGGAGCCGCGGTCCCGATTCCTCCCTGCACATATGGGTGCATGGCAGTCGTGGATGAGTGAGTCATCTACAACTGCCTGCCTTGTACCCACCTTCTGGGCAGCTTCAACTTCAGATACAGAGCCGCGGCCTGCGACAGTACATCATTACCGTCCCCATTCCTGTGTATGATTCTTCTGATGAACAGTAGCAGAAAGGTGTCAGCCTTGGCCTAAATCCCTGAATACAAATAGTGACTCCGGCTAGTAGTGACCGGTTTAAGGCAGGCAGTTATAGATGACTCAGGATAGGGGCGGTTCAAAGGTATTAAAGGTGGCACTGGGAACACCTAGATGGTTCATTTCACAAACACACATTGAATTTTGAAGAGAAGATTAGTTTTTGGAGATGACATCCCCTCTCCATGCTGTTTTCTCCATCCCCTCTCCACGCTGTTTTCTCCAGACCCCACTCCATGCTGTTTCCTCCAGACCCCACTCCATGCTGTTTCCTCCAGACCCCTCTCCATGCTGTTCCCTCCAGACCCCTCTCCATGCTGTTCTCTCCATCCCCTCACCATGCTGTTTTCTCCATCCCCTCTCCACGCTGTTTTTTCCATCCCCTCGCCATGCTGTTCTCTCTATCCCCTTCTCCATGCTGTTCTCTCCATCCCCTCTCCATGCTGTTCTCTCTATCCCCTTCTCCATGCTGTTCTCTCTAGACCCCTCTCCGTGCTGTTCTCTCCATTCCCTCTCCACCCTGTTCTCTCCAGCCCTCTTTCCACACTGTTATGTTTGGTCACCTCTCTTCAGGCTGTTCTCCCGAGCCCCTGCTCCCCTATATTCTCTATAGCTTCCTCCCCACACATTTTTTATGACCCACCACTTCTCTTCTCCCTTCCTTCTAAACTTCTCCTCAATCTGTTTTTCGCAGCTCCTGTTCTTTCCGCCATGCAATCACATCAAGATTGACACTACTCAGCTCTGCCATGACGGCAGTGTAGAACAAAGAGAGGGTGGCCATGGCGGCCTTATGACAAGGAGTGCCTTCCTCAAAGAAGCTGCACCCTGCACCTATAAAGGATACTCTACTTCAGGAGGGGGAGTAGTGATGCTCATCCCTATCCATTCTGCTCATATAGCACCAGTAGCACCAGTGATACCAGTAGGTAGTTGGAAGGCAGGGAAACATCACAAGGGCCTCCAAAGTTGGCTTTTATTTCAGTCCAATGCTGATATATTACAACACTATAAAAATAATGTTAGAGCATAAATACACATTCCTGCAGCTGTATATTGTAAGGCTCACTACCTTTATATATATATTTTACATGCTGCCTGGAGATGGACGCAGTGATACAATTCACCTTTGGATTTCAGCTGACAAGCCAATAAGTGATATAGTGTATCTACCACAGGAAACTCTAGTTTAAGTCATAAGTGTTTTCTGTCTTGATGACTGAATACATCTGTGGGGGAAGCCTGCAGGCTCGTCAGCTGTTTGTACTAGGTCATCAGCAGCAGGTGTTGCCCTGGCAATGGAGAATATATTGTGTGGGTTTAGGGAAATTTTAATTGCTATAGAAATGCAGGGAATAACAACTTTGAAGCTGGAGCACAGGACGAGGTCGCCATCTAGTGTCTATTTGTGTTATTTCAGACAATATTGGGCCATTTTTCAATTGATTCCATGTTAGTGCTGTACAATGCAAGTATGTTAATATTATATTATAATATTGTTTAAAGGGAGCATACAGTGCTTTGAAATACCGGGGCTGATTCAGAGCTGTGTTTATGCCTTTTTTTCAGGTGCAAGTGTAGACCTGAGCTATACCATGTTAAACTACAAGGGGAGGGTAATTTAAATTGTGAAACCAGAATAACAATTGAGAGGTAACATTTCTTAGCTCAATTGTAATTTATAGATTACACATAAAGCTAATATTTGAGTTCCATGTGCAAAAGTAAAGTATTTTCACTGCATGCTAAAGATTTAGAATCAATTAGCTCCCCTTACTCTACAAAATGGTTTAGCTGAGTATGCGCAAATAGCGCAAGAAATTCTTATTGCTGGCAGAGTTAAGTGTATCCGCCAGCATACGATTCCGTGTGGAAAAAGGGTTTTTCCTGAATATTTAAATAAGAAAAGCTACGCTTTTCTCATTTAAATATTCCGTGCACGGCAGTCTGGTGGCTGCTTAACAAGCCCTGCGCTTCCACCATCTCAGGGATGGTGGAATTGTAGGTTCAGCTCACCGAAGCAACAATAAACCAAAATCTCAATGGTACCCCTCTGTAAAAATTACCCAGTGCATCCCACCTAATCAAAATTATCAACTGTACCCTGCAAAAAACAGTAACCAGTACATCCCACCTAATCAAACATATCAACTGTACCCCTCAAAATAAATAAAACAGGACATACCACAATAATGAATATTTATAATTGTCCCCGTCATAACTGTCCGCTAACTCTAATGTCCAATATGTCCAAATGTCCCAAAAATACACAAAAGTACATTAAAAATCATTTTAAAACATACTTACCTGCTCTGCTGTGGTCCAGTCTTGTAAGCTTTTAATCCTGTCTTGGTGTCTTGGAAAATAAAAAACCCTTAAGAGACAACGCAAACCATGTTCTGCAAGCAGGACATCCCGATGCTAATGACAGGGTCACTGTCATTGGGGTATATTTATACCCTTTGGACAGTGTCTCAAATATCGTGAGAACTATATTTCAGACACTGAATAAATTGCTTGTGTTTGGAGGGGTGTTTTTTGGGAGGGGAGTGAAGGAGGGACATAGTCAAAGTACAGTAAGGCTTTTAAAGTTCATGTAGCTGAACCTAATCCAGACCAGAACACAGACATACACACAGTTTAGAGTAAAACATATGTACCAGACGGCCCCCCATCAGAAACTGCAATGTCATCGGTGACGCCACATAGGGATGGGGCGCCGTGGACCTGATTTAACAGCAGCCTGCTTGCTCTGAGCAGCAAGTATCGGCGGTAAGATACCTGCTGCTGCAGAGCTAGGTAAGTATCAGCGGGCCCCCATCAGCTCCGGGCCCGAGATAATAGTCCCAGCTGTCCCCCCCCCCTGATGGCAGCCCTAGTACCAGACACAGGTGTGGAGAATGAGGAGCAGATCCCGGAGGACAGCTACAGCGGAGAGCCGGAGGAGGGGATCATCGGGGGACGTCTGGAGGACCGTAGGAGCGAGGCCGGGCTGCAAGAGGCCAGTGAAGGTAAGGGAGACCGGCGCTGGCAGCGGTTCGGGAGCGAAAGGCTGCCAGCCGGTCACGTGGGGTCGCCGTGAGCCAATCGGAGCTCGCGGCGGCCATTTTGTGGCTAAGGAGCACTTGCGGCACCGTGGTGAGCCAATGAGCGCTCACCACGGACTGTCTCCCGGCGGGCCATGCGGCGGACTGTTTAAGGGGCCTGGTGGGCGGGAAGGCGCAGTGTGTGCGGCAGCAATTTTTCCGGAGGAGAGAGAGAGCGGAGCCGAGCCCTTTGCACAAACCTTGGAGGGAGAGAGTTCTGTACAGCGGAGTACCGGCAGAGCAACCAAGCCACAGACCAACAGGGTGCTGCTAGACATCCAGGGCCGTGCCAAAGCACTAGTGGGCCCTTGGGTGTCTGGTGTGAGAGAGTGTTGGAGGAGGGTGAAGTCCTCCCTAGATCACCAGGGTGATAGGAATACCGCAGAGGCCTTGTCAGCTCCCACCCCACTGGACCACCAGGGGTGCTAGGTAACGAGGGAGTAAACCCTAGATCACCAGGGAAGTAGGAGTTAAGCAGGTGGGGGGGTTATACTACCCGTATACCCACATCCAGTCTAGGGGGGTGTGAAGAAGGGGTACCAGTACTGAGTGGCCAGACAGGGAAGGTAAGTGGCACCGAGAGGTAGGAGAGAAGAATAGCCAACTAGTGTTAAGAGTGTAAGCTGTTATTGTTTGCTGTTGTTGTTATTCTGCTAAGTTTCTAGTTAAGCTCCGCAGACCTCTGGTTAACAGTCTGCCATAGTATTTGTTGATAACGTTTCTGAGTTGTTGCGGCATTAGGCCAGCGTTGTTGGTTTGTGTTGGCTGTCTTTCCTTCTGCAGCTCCGGTCAGAAGTCGGCCCAGCAGGCGCTGCGCCCTTCTGCATCACTGCCGTTTTACGGTGAGTATAGACGTATCACACCTCCCCAAGGCCCCCACTCCCTGTGGGAAAAGGGTGGATCTCGGGCCCTCAAGTGGCGGGCAGTGGAGATCCACGCCGACCCCCATTCCCCTTGGCCAGAATAACCGAGTCAACCTCCAGCCAGGGAGTGAAGTCACGCACTTCCTCCTCGTGAGGCGCTCGAACATTCCCCACTCCCTCTTCCCTTTCCCCCCTAACAGGTGGCTCCGCACTAACCCGTTGTGTTTCCTTTCAGCGTGGTGTTCCTGTGGGTATCCTGAAAAAGCTGAAGAGCAGAGAAACACAGGATGTTTTATTAATAACTCTGGCCTGCATCAGGCCCAGTGTCGCTAAGGACATTGGGCTGGATCCAGACTTAAGTAAGTGCTTGAAATGAGTTACTCCTAAACCATGTTGATTGCAGGGGAGTCAAGTTAATTGTATTCTTTGCATGCAGGGATATATCTTTGAATTGCTTACTGCACATAGATATTGACCAGCTTTACTATCACACTGTTATTTAGACTTGGGCTGGGAAACATCAACTCTCAACTCTAATACTGTTTGCAACAGATGAAATATGACTCCCCTGCAATTAACATGGTTTAGCCCAGGAGTAACTAATTTCAAGCACTTACTTAAGTCTGGATCCAGCCCATTGTGTAGTGTGTGTCCAGCTTAAGTGCTTCTTTTTATCTTTGTACCTTAAAAAATCCAAACACCTTAGCAAAGTCTTAGCAGGAGAACACCTGATAATGCGGAATGATGACATGTGCGTAGCGTATTTACGCCAGCGTACTTCCGATGCACTTCCCTAGACACTTTCCCTGTTCGTACTTACTTTTGCCATCTTACGCTCACCAAACCCTACCCTAACTTTTCCATGTGTAGCCGTGGCCATCGTAAAGCTCCTTGCGTAGTGACGACGCTTAGCACGCCCATACTGTATGATTTAAATGCCTCACCCTGCCCTCGGATCGTAATTACGACTTTCGTATGGCAGGCACGCCCCCTCGAGCGTAGTAATGAAGCTGCTACGCTCAAGGCCCCTACGCTCAGTTTCTCAGACCGTAACATAAGCGTAAGAGCAGCCCCGCACATGCACAGTAAGTACAAATGGCCGTTTTTATGCTTACAACCACCGTAAAAACGCACCCAAGCGTAGGTCTGGATCAGGCCCTTAGTTCCACAGACAAATACACCTTAATACAGACTTAAATTAGCTGAACACGTTGGTAGTAGCGGGAGGATGTGTCTGCATTTGCTCAAAGGTGGGAGGGGTATACATGTCAGCATTTGTATTACCTGTGCATCTGTTTTTCTGTCTTAAGCATTGCTACAGTACCTATCCTCCCCCAAAGGGGAGCGTGTATAGGGAGCACATTCCCCAGTGGCGCACTCAGGGGGGGGGGTTTCTGGTTGCCCAGAAACCCCCCAGATTGAAAAGTTAAAAAAAATAGAAAAATTAGCAAAAAAAGGTGAACATTCAAAAAGGGGAACAAAAAAAAAGGGCAAAAATTCAAAAAGGGGTGTGGCTTAACGGGGCCTGCAAAAGGGGCGTCGCTTAGTGGCCATGTGATCCGAATTGACATTGAGGAAGATGGTCCTGGCCTATGCTGCAACAGGAAAGCAGGTGGGAATGGTAAATGGGTAACTACAAATACAACAGTTACAACACTGACAGGCTCTGTACATTGTGTAATGTGTTCATGCTCTACTAATGCATTGTATGCTGCTATTACTATGAGATCTGTACATTGTGTAATGTGCTCTACTAATGCCTTGTATATTGTATCTATTACTAGTAGATCTGTTCCTTCAAAATTATACTACTATTTTACTGTGTGAAAGTAGTAACTTATAAATCACCTATAAAAGAAAAAAATCAGAACAGGACTTGTTACAGCCAATAATCAATGCATTTCCTTAATGTAGAGTTTATTATTATTTTCAAATCTACATTATAAACGTCCTGCTTACACAGAGAACATTAATGGATGTCTTACATGTCCTGGCAGTCAGATAGTATGACCATATTATCAGTATTGTCATTTTACATATGTTTTATTTTTGAACAGTGCATCATATTAAGTAGCTCTTTACAATTTTACATACATCAACCTCTGCCACATTACAGTCTAATTCCCTAACAAACACACACACACACACACACACACACTAGGGGTAATTTTTGCCTCGTGCAATATGAGTGTTGGCGGGTCAGGAGCAGAGCTTGGGTAGGATGCGGTGAAGCTAATTTGCTTTGTTTTCAGGCTCCAAAAGGTTTGCAGCTATGATAATATACCCCACATGTATTACACGCATTGGAAACCCCCCTTTCAAAATCCTGCGTTTGCCACTGTTCCCAGTGTTTGTTTTACATTTTTTTATCAGGTTTTATTAAAAGAAAATTTACATCATCAAATGGGCAGCTTTCCCTCATTCATCCACGGACCAAAGGAGCCAGGTGAATATATGATCTGCAAAAAAACAATATCTAGGTGCTGACATAGATAGATTGGGGGGAATAAAAGAAGACTATATAAGTACTTCAGCTGCTAAACAGGGAGGGACAGAGAGGGTCCCTCAAAACAACATAGCAAACAAAATAATATAGTAAATTTTACTTAGAAATTGTACAAGTATAATAATTTATTATCTCCAAAAATACATATAAAATCTTAAATATATGAAAATAAAATATTCATTCACAGATTCTGATTCAGTACAATGACAATGCCTTGGAAATACATAATAATAGCATCCACTAAAACTCTGAATCAGGGCCTAGGATTGAAAGAATACTGAGAGGCTTGAGGTCGAGACAACAAAAATAGTGAGTGCAAAATCCGCATGTTAAATGGGAGATCCCACTGTATCTAATATCTTATATATTTCACAATTGGGTTTAATTTTTTTCTTTGTCTTACGTACATACATGGACCTGATCCAGACCTACACAATCGTCTTAGTGTTCAAGCATATTTACGCCATTGCATAAAACAAGAACATACGGACACAAGATCCAAACGCCCGATGTTAAACACTCCCACATTTCGTTATAACAATAACGTATTAAGGTTATCGTATTAAAGACCTGCATACTTACTAACTAAACTAACGTCTGCGTAGCTAAGGATGTGTCTGCGTATTTACGGAAGATCTAACTCAGCCGGACATATGTACATTATTAGCAGAGGATCTTACGGCCGTACATACATTTCTGGGAGTGTTTATTTATTTATTTTTTTGGATGGTTTCAAGCAGAAAAAAATGAAAATGTATTAATATTTCATATATATAA
>WWET01001897.1:44388-59548 GCA_011038615.1 Limnodynastes dumerilii | reverse complement strand
TCTTATTCCCTTTTTAAACAATGGCACTACATCTGCTATGCGCCAATCCCTTGGTACACAGCTTGATGACATTAAGTCTATGAAAATTAAAAACAACGGTCTAGCAATTTCTGAATGTAGCTCCATTAGAACCCTTGGATGTATGCTGTCAGGGCCAGGAGCTTTATTTATCTTAATTTTCTTCAACCGCCTTTGGACTTCTTCTGTAAAACAAATATTATGTAGAGCACATTACACAATGGACCAGAGCCTGTGTCAGGGCATAAGCACTGTTGAATATGTTGCGACACATTTACCATCCTCACCTGCTTTCCTATTGCAGCACAGGCCAGGATTATCTTCCTCCATGACAGTCTATCCCACATGGCCGCTAGGCCACGCCCCTTTCGCGACACCCGCGAAGCCATGCCCCTTTTTCAAAATTTTACCTTTTTTGCAGCTGTCACATAAAGCTTTCATATGACCTGTAATTTTGCCAGCATATAAAGTTAAGGTCTCACTAATACATATTCAATAGGCAGTACATTTTAGTAGTAAGCCACTATTAACAATAGCCTCATTAGACTTTGAGAGACGCAAATTTAACAAAACTGTAGCTGTTACATTGGAAATGCTCAAAGAACATAGAAATCACAACAATATTCACGACCTCAAATTTTTGTTTTTGGGGTGAGGACAACTTCACTTGAACATTGGAACATGTGCCAGTCAGCAGGGTGAGCTTGTGTCTTGATTATATATATTGGGTTTGGGGACACTTACGAAACTACATTTCCATATATTAATACCAATACACACAATCTTTTTAATAATATTTTTCCATAAAACACAATTTATTTAGCTGATGTTGGTTAAGACATTTTCTTAATAATAAAAATTTTACAATTAAGCCCTTTAGAAGAGTGTTTTTGAAAAAGTTAACATTATAGTGATTTAAACAAACAAGCAATCTACATGTCACCATATGAACAATACAATAGAAAACCACAATCTGAAAAAGTTAGATGATTTAATGATCTAAAATCCCAAAAACTTACCAAGACCCCCTCCATCATTCTCATGCTGCACATGCTTGTTCTGTGCCTCATGGTGCTCCTTCTCAATGTCCTGGGGGGACAGCTCCTCCTGCTCTATGTCCTGGGGGGACAGCTGAGAGGACAGCTCCTCCTGTTCTATGTCCTGTGGGGACAGCTGGGGGGACAGCTCCTCCTGCTCAATGTCCTGGGGGGACAGCTCCTTCTGCTCAATGTCCTGGGCGGACAGCTGGAGGGACAGCTCCTCCTGCTCAATGTTCTGGGGGGACAGCTCCTCCTGGCCCTCCACCTCCTGCTCAAGGTTCCGGGGGGGAGCTCCTCCTGGACCTCTGGCTCCTGCTGCTCCTCCTTCTGCTCCTGCCGCTCGATGTAGCGGCGTGCCATTTCTGCTTGCATGTGTCTGGAGCGTCCTAAGTGATATAAACATGATATTGTAAATATGTTGTAACGTATACAAATTCCCAAATACAGAGGTTATTTCAGCAAATATGGTAAGTGACAACTAACATAATGAATATATGCTGGCAAAATACTGAGCCACTACAAATATCTAATGTTCCAAATATACACTATTGACTATGGTCAGTAACCAGACATAGTTAAGTGCTTGAACCTAGTTCCTCTTGGGCTAAACATGTTGATTTCCTGGGAAGTCAAGATAATTGTAATTGTCTGCATGCTTACTGCACACAGACACTGAGCAGCATTACTTTTACCCTGATATTTGTAATGTTTAATAAAAAAAAAAAACATCCCAAATAAAATAAAATTAGAATTATATGAAATTTCACTCCACTGCAATCCAGGCCATACTTATTTCTTCACTGTTCAATAGCAGTTAACTAGTATACCACATTTTTTATGTCAACACTTTACACACTTACAGAAATCTAATAAATACTAATGTATTATCACTGTTTGGGTTGATGTAACCCATTTGGCTTCAGACGTGACATTCGAATGGGTTAGGTTAATTCAGAGTGTGGAAGTAGGGGGAGTTAATTTTGAATTAACAGAAAGGAGGAGTTTGCTTAGTGTTTACTGGGAATAGATTTATGGATTTGGTCAGTTTACGTAAACTAACCTGTGGGAATGTTTGGGTTATTTAATAAGAGAAGAAACGGTATGTGTGGAGGGTTTAATTTCATGTGGAAAGTGAGGGAGAGGGGTTAGTATGAATTGAAGGTAGGGGCAGTTAATCAGTGTGTGTGTTTGTGCAGGGGGTATAATTAATTATGAATTTTGGAGGGGGTATTAATTGCAGCTCCCTTTAAGTCATATGCAGGAACTGCTATAGAATGTTGATATACTAAGCTTTGGGCACTCTAGTTCTCTCTAGCCTGATTAATATAGCAAGGTTATTTATTATTATACACTTAGCATATAGCACCTTAAGAACATGTCAGCATTTTATTTGTGTGTGTGTGTGTGTGTGGGGATTTATGGCATTTACTAAAATATCTGAGATGACTGACTGAATGGAACAAGAGGAAGGTTGAAAGATAAAATTGAGGTATATGGTCACTAGCTAAGCGCTTCTAATCAAAAAATTGGGGTCCGCTCTCCCCAATAACACTGAATACCAAAAACAAGAATTTGATGAGCGCTAAAATGGTGAACACCTTAATACATTAATAGAGAAAATTTGATGTGGAATTACATAAATATGAATTTTTTATTTTTCATTTATTTATGTAATTCCACATCAAAGTTCTCTATTAATTATATTATATATTATTAGTATTAAGGTGGTCACCATTTTAGCGCTCATCATGGAAAATTGGGAAAAGAGGTAGAGGCACAAATATCTCTGACCCTTTACAAAATGCTTATTTTTACATAAAAAATAAAGTCTATTAAAATGAAAATTAAATTACAATGTGTTCATGTCCATTTGCCCAATTGATTTGTGGGTGAGTTATTCCCTACGCTCTAAAAGAAAATTGACTGCAACAAAGTATCACTAGAAATGATTCTGATTTGGAAAACTGTACAGCTAATTGGGAGCTATGGGCCATTAAAATAAATTACTTTGCTTGTGCAATTAGCCGAAGGTAGAATCATTTACATAAAATCATTTTATATGGTTCCATTAGCTGCTTGACCCTCTGTTCAGGCTGATAATAAACATGCATTTGTGTAATGAAGTTTATTTCAGGATTTTTTCTGTAAATGAAAGAAAAATAAGAAGCATAAACAGAATGGATGGGTTGGTTATTTGCAGCATCAGCAGTGAGAAGACAGGTAGCACAACTTCTCTACAGTAAACCAAAGTCTTAACCAGTAAAGTTACTACTGTCTGGGGTGCAGCTGCCTGGAAACAGGATGGTCTATTACAGCCTCCCCCCTGCATTCACAGGGCTCTAAGCAAGCTGTCAGGGGTTGGCATTATAAGACCGCGCTTAGCTTTCCATGTATAAGCGATGAGCGCTATTTATAAATACATTGCCAGCAGCTGAGAGCAAGGAAAGTAAGAACGAGACTCTTATTGCTTGCTGGGGGCAATATTTCCACTTTTCCGAACCTGCAACTTAGTAAATCTGGCTCATGGAGTACTGGGCGTTGTTTTAAGCTGCCAGCCTTCAACAGCTTCTTTCATGCATCACACCTGAGGGAACCCTGTCGCATCCAGACTAGGGCCTAGCCTCTTTGCTATGGGGTCTGAGCCAGTTAACTTCAGCCCAGGGGCTAGATTTAATAAGCTGCGGGTTTGAAAAAAGTGGAGATGTTGCCCATAGCAACTAATCAATAGTAGTTATGCAACTAGTATGCAATCTAGTATGCAATAGGAAAGTGAAAACTAGAATCTGATTGGTTGCTAAGGGCAACATCTCCACTTTTCCAAATCCGCAGCTTAGTAAATCTGGCCCCAGGTCTTACCCACTTTTAAATAAAATCCATGTGTTCTGACTAATAGGGGGATAATCCAACAAAAGTCGGACTTCAATCGTCTTTATTCTGTTTATTAGTTGCAGTGTTTTGGAGCAGCTATTTTACATATAAATTAACAGTGAATGTACATGCACATTAGGCTTTAGGGGCTGATTCAGAGTAGCACTTCCACCTTTTTTTAGATGCAAGTGTAGACCTGAGCAATACCATGTTGAATTGCAAGGGGAGGCAGATGTAAAATCAGAATTCAAATTAGGAGGTGAAGTTTCTTAGCTCAACTCTATTTTATAGAATAAACTTAAAGCTATGAGATATTTTAGTTCTATATGTAAAAGTAAAGTATTTTCCCTGCATGCAAAAAATTTTAAATTAATTAACACTCCTTACTTTGAAAAATGGTTTAGCTGAGCTGTACACTTCCACCTAAAAAAGGTGTAAGTGCATCTCTGAATCAGCCCCTTAATTCCCAACCTAGCACAACTACTCTAGTCTGCTTCATTACGTGTTGTTTCAGTGAACTCACCAGTGATAGGAAGGGAATAGTCTCTTAATTAAAACTGATCACAACACCAGTTTTGAACACAATTTCTTAGAAAGAAATTAATGGACTGTTAATATTGGGCAATGTTGTTATTTGTGCGAAATCTAAGTCATATTCCACTCTGTTGCCCGACAATATCTATTCTGATTGAAAATTTTAAAGATATAATTTGATTTATCTTTTTGCTTCATGACTTATACAGAAGGTTTGCCCTCAACTGCATGAGAAGAGATTACAAAAAACAAAAACAAAAAAAGCATTAACTAATAATAAATAGATAAAAAAGAAAATTTCTTTCTTTAGGGATGATGGACCTGATTCAGAGAATAAAAAGACAAGAGGAAAGTTATTCCTGGACAAAACCATGTTGATTTCATCTGTTGCAAACAGTATTAGAGTTGAGAGGTGATGTTTCATGGCCCAAGTCTAAATAACAGTTCGATAGTAAAGCTGGTCAGTATCTGTGTGCAGTAACCAATTCAAAGATATATCCCTGCATGCAAAGAATACAATTAACTCCCCCTGCAATCAACATGGTTTTGCCCAGGTGTAACCTTCCTCTCTTATTTTCAGTCTAATACTTTGAAGAAAGAAGAAATATACCAGGGTTGCCGGGGCATGCGGGAGATTTGCCGTCTCTCCCGGGATATCGGGAGAACGGCACAAATTTCGGGAGTCTCCTGGATATTCCGGGAGAGTCGGCAATCCTGCCCTAGCAACACTAGTAAACTAGTGTTGCAAGGCAGGGGGGCAGGACTTGGAATGGAAACCACAAGCCTCAAGTAACTTGCGGGAGATTTGCCGTCTCTCCTGCGATACCGGGTGAACTGCCCAAATTTCGTGAGTCTCCCGAACAACTATGAAATATATTGTTAAAGCAACAGTACATAAAAAAGGGCAGTAATGTGCCCCCCACATTTAATAATAAATCCCTTCTGTCCAATTCACTGTAATTAAACCCTCACATAACTACTAAATAATACTTAATGTTTGCATGCTGCATAGCCAGAGATGTACTGTATACAAAACACCTGAGGGAATTCCAGCTACACTGTCATGCTGAAGCCGACTCCCATGGCTCTGCTGGGCCCTAGGCTGGATCCTAGATCGCCTAGCAGGAAATCCGTCCCTTATTGATCCTTACAAAGCTAGCCTAGTGGATGACTTCAGAGGGAATATTTGTTCACTAAGATACTTATTGTACATTAAAGCTTAAGCATCTCTTGTAGAACCTTTGTAAATCTCCACAGAATACGTAGCTAATATGCACACAATACTGGAAACAGACTCATGTCCCCAATGTACTCATAGCTCCGATCTACTTCTACCCTGAAGACAGCCTTCCATACGGACAAGGGAAGCCCACACACCTCCCATGCAAGGACTTATGATCTCTGACCTCTACCTTAAGATTTCACTTAAAATGTGGACAGCTCTGAAGTCTCTCATTGTACAATATACCTATGTCAGAAGATCCAAATCCATACTGGAAATGTGGCCTAAGCACATGCGCTCATGCAAAAATGCGGACATTTTCTGATTTTTTTTTAGATCATAAGATAACCATTTTGTGTGAATAAATATAGAAGTGTGAACCTTTAGACACTTTATAAGAAAAGACTGCCGCTAACACCACTCAGACTTCACTATACACACTTTAACAAAATTAAAATACTATAAGAGGAGTGAGTGTTATATAAAAAGTGGTGAATAAAAAAATATTATATGTTTTTATGTATGTGAATATGTGTTATATGAATTTATCGTCGAATGAAGAAAAGCCCGCGAAAGCGTGAACACGCTTGCGAACGAACGCGTATGCGCGTACGTTCGCTCGCGTGCGAATTTTCGCGCTCTTTTTCAAGTCCTTTGTTTTCTGTCACTATGTAATGAATGGTGTGGATATGATTCAATTAATTTTCTGTTTCGACAATCATGATGAAAAAAAAGGACATACTGTATATAAAAATATACTAAAACACTGTGAATGTGCAGAATCAGTTTGATGAAATATATATAGAAGTACTTAAGTTAGATATAAAAATAAGTATAAAAAGTTATGTTGTTGCATTAGAAAAAAAAATATAAAGTGCTAAAGGTATTCACAAACTGTTTTCACAAGGTGCAAAGGTTATAAATATATAGTGTTATGCATAAATAAACCCGATTATTTCCAAAAGTAACACAACACAGAAAAAATATTAAGAAATTATATCAAAAAGACTCGGTCCATTTAAATTCCAATTTTTCAGAACCATGTGAAAAAAGGTGAAATAACATATAAAGTTCTAAAGTTTTTAGTTCTTTTTCCAGGTGTTAGTTAAAGTAACTCACAGTCATATGAAAAAAAGTCCTGAATTTCTGGGTGTAACTTTCAGGTCAAAATGTATAGGATAAACAAAGGATAAGGGATCTTCTAGAGTGTGGGTCTCCATTGCAAATGGCCCTAATTCCTTAGGGCCGTTCGCTCCCAGCAAGTTTCAAACTGGCTGGGATATCGATTGCTTATGCAATGATGAGGCATAGTAATCGATCCCTGGAGCACCGAACACAGTGCTCTGAAAGGTAAGTAAGTACTCTATCCCCAACCCACTCCCTAGCCTTTAACCTAACCCTCCCCCTGCAGCCTAACCCTAACCCTCCCCTTCCCCCGCAGCCTAAAATAAGTCTCCAGAGAGGGTTACTCCTCTCTCCAGTGATGTGGCGGCAGCGTTTCTGAAAATGAATGGGTGAGTATGCGAATCGTATACTCACCCAATCATAAAAAAAAATCTAAAACAGCTGTCATATAGAGAAAAGCAACTTTCAGCTGCCCCTACTTTGTAATGACAGCCATCGGTGCGGGGGCTCGCAACAATCTTCTAGGTGTTGAATGTTTTGATCGTCAGATATCCTCACCAATCAGAGCAGGGCACTGCTTCCCTGACACTTTTCAGTTTCCGTGGCACTTATTTTATAAACAGACAGACCGAGTTGAAATAAAATTAGAATACATTTATTAAACCATTGTGTACAAAAAAAATCAAACAAATAAACAAATAGGAATAAAAGAAGGCGTGCAACATTCGTACCTTTAAAACAACCGCGCTGTAAGGAGATCTAAGTCTCGGGATAAAAGCCTCACAGAACGGAGCAATAGAAGTCTGCAGAAGCTGGAGCCCCTCCAAGTGTTCTTCCATACCGACGCGTTTCGAATGCAGCGATTCCTTCTCAAGGCGATGGGGAGCACACTGGATACCAACACATTTATACTCAAAGGGGCTGATTCAGAGTTGCACTTACACCTTTTTTAGGTGCAATTATAGACCTAAGCAATACCAAGTTGAATTGCAAGGAAAGGCAAATTTATTTTTTGAAGCCAGAATTAGAATTAAGAGGTGAAGTTTCTATGTGTAAAAGTAAAGTATTTTCCCTGCATGCAAAAGATTTTAAATTAAGTAACACCCCTTACTTTGAAAAATGGTTTAGTTGAGCTGTAGACTTGCACCTTTTTTACCCTTACTCCCAAAGGAATGAGAAAGGCTGTAGAAAGAATGAATTTTAAATATAGGAGGAATAAATGGGATATGGTATACAATCTGTCGGGTGAAAAATTAATGACTAATAATAAACTGTGGTGTTTATTAAGAGGTTATATGAAGAGATGGTTGGATCTCATGAATATGTTGCCAAAAACGTGATGGTAATTGCTTCTTAATTCAAAGACAAAAAGAATGCATCAGTATAAGAAATAAAACTGAGAATTAAAACACTGATATTGTGTTTACTTCCAAATTAGCCACTATTTTGCAGTAGAAATGCGTCGGTTTTCTCCACAGATGCAAACAACTGCTCTATGAGTTTTCTCCCACCCCTCACACTCCGTATACCCCTGCCTGGATACTGGTAAGACCGTTGTATTTTACGAGCTCCCTCGGGAGCGAAGCGTCACCGTGACTTTATTATTTTGCTTTGTTATTTTGTTGTTCTTATTTTTAAGATGCTAGTGTCTCCTATTATTTACCTCTCCAGGCTATGTCAGTGCATGTACACTGGCTCCAATTTGATTTCTTTGATATCTGCAGTTTGTTTTGCTTTACCTGGGGAGTTCTGTGTGCACCAATATATGTGGCTCTTTCTCTTTTGTTGTGGATACTTTTTTCTGGTCCCCATAATAAATTGTTTCAGTCTTTATCTAGAAATGTCAGGGAATTGTTAAACATCCAATGGACAGCACCCCCTGAGTATTTTGAGGTGGACTGTTAACTAGGTCCTGTGTGTTGGAGGTACCGAGAGTGTGGGATATCAGTGAGTTTATACCATATATGTGAGACCACCTTCACGGGAGCATTGTGTGAGTTTATCCTTCTACTGTTTGTCTTTTCATCTACAAATTGAGTGTTTCTATATAGTACAGGATTTCATTTGTGAATTACATTTTATATTAGGTGTCTAATTTAGCACTTACTAGTTTTTTTTTTCTATAATCTCTCTCTCACACACACACACACACACACACACACACACACACTGCACCTCATACAGGGGGATATGATAGCAGCTTTCAAATATATCAAGGGTAGTGATTTGCTAGAGGAGGTGGCATTTTTCAAAGAAAGAGGTGTAATAGAACACAAGGACATAAAGTGACGTTTCCCAGCCAAGTCTAAATAACAGTGTAAAAGTAAAGTTGGTCAGTATCTGTGTGCAATAAGCAACAGATATTTCCTTACATGCAAAGAATGCAATTAACTTAACTCCCCCTGAAATTAACATGGTTTAGCCCAGGAGTAACTTTCCTTTCTAAATTTCAAGCTGCTTCTTAAGTCTGGATCCAGCCCTATGTTTTTAATGGTTAATGGTTAAAAAAAGATAATGTACCATTTTTTTTATTCTGCAAGATTTACGTAAGTAGAGCTCTATTATGTTTGATATTATTTCTGGGTGCCTGCTACCCTGACATTCCTGAATCTGCAGCCACACTAATATACATTATTTGTAAAGTTCACATAACTATTAAAGATAAAGGATAATTATACATATGCTATCCGCTCTGCAAAGCTGGCAGCAGAGATGAGTAATTCTCATTTCATTGTCTCCATAAGTAACTAGGTGGGTTCTTTTGTCCTTTATTTCAGTTGAAATAATATATTTTGAATATAATGCAGTATCGCTGAATCATACTCTTATAATTATTCAGATATTATCTTGCCTTTCATTACTATTTTATTTAAAGTAAGTTGCTACACATTAGATAAAATCCATTTAGAGACTTTTTTAAGTTGAGATCTCTGGACCGTATTCACACTTGTGTGAAATAAGTACGTATGGATTCGCAAATATACATGCCAAGTTGCCAGGCAACACCCACGACACTCCCCTCAAACTTACGGATTTTAGCAGACTTCCGTCCCCATAGGGCAACATTAACTGTACGTGCATATATTTGTGTTTAAGTTGCTTAGGTACATGTGTACATTCCTAACCGCGCCAAGTTTAGGCCATTTAAATGCCTTGCCTACCCACTTTCATTAACTTCCCCACGTATGGAGGTCTGGCACGCCCCCTCGGACGTATCTCACTAAGCACGGATTTGAAGTCCGTGCCTAATGGATTTCCGTGCCAAAATCCTACGTAGCTTGCGTAAAAAAAGTTACTATGCATGCGCAGTTAACCCGATCCTAAAAATAAGCACGGAAAAAGTAGCAATATCGTAAATGTGAATACTGCCCTCTGTCCCCATAGCTAGGAGGCAGGGCCCGAGTGAGAGCCGGTGCTAAGGTGTTTGGCACTCCCCTGCTAACTTTAAATTAGCACCCACCTGTTTAACAATTTAACATTGTAGCTAATAAATTATAGTATCCATGTAAGCGTCATAAAACACAATTCTGTAACCACAATAAAAGAAAGCAAATCATAGTCCCTACTATACAATACAGACAGCTTCCTAGTGTCCACTATACAAGTTCCTCTTTATCCTAGACACTGCCTCACAATACAGACTATATATCTTAGTGGCAGCCATTCCAAACAGACATTATTCTAGTGATCGCCATACACGCCATCATACGATACAGATTGCCTCTTCTGACCTCTATGCAATAAATTCAACATTCTTGTAACCACAATTCAGTTAAAAAAGGCCTCCGTGTCATAGAAACAGAAAACATTTTTAACCACAATACAAAAAAGCACAGCCTTGTAAGCACTTACTGTTATCCAGTTTGTGTGTATGTGTGCACACTATATATATCCATCCAATCTCTCTCCCTTGCATGTGTCCAGTCTAATTATGCCTCTCCAGTTCTCCAGTATTCCCATCATGTCTCTCCAACCCCCAGTATTCCCATCATGTCTCTTCAGCCCCCCTCAGTATACCCAATATGTGTCTCCAGCCCGCCAATATTCCCATCATGTCTCTCCAGCCTCCTTTGTATCCCGATCATGTGTCTCATGCTCCAAGTTTTCCCCCATCATGTCACTTTAGCCCCCCAGTATCCTCATTATGGGCCTGATCCAGAGCTACGCTGTGATGTACTTCATAAGTATGGCCATCGTAGCTCATAAGCCCTACCCTCGACACTCCCCCTGTCCCGGCGTACTTACCCACTGTTACGCCGGCTGAAGGCTACCTTAACTTCAGCCAGTGTAACAGTGGGTAATTACCCCGGGAAACTAATCTTAACCCCCTAACCCAGCCCTCCCTTCCTAATTTCCCTCCCTCCCCCACCTACCTTCCGTAACTACAGCGTAGCTACTGTGCTGCACGCCCCTTCGTCTGTAACTACGCTGTAGTTACGGACGCCTAATCCAGGACACCCTGATCAATCGATTATGTCAGGCAACATCTGCCCGGCGCATGCACAGAACGTCAAAAATGCCGTTCTTACACATACGGCCGCCTTAAAAACGACGTCGCCTCACCCTCCCTGCCCTGCAGCCTGACCCTAACCCTCCCTTCTCTGCAGCCTGACCCTAACCCTGGAGAGGTTACTCACCTTTCCCGTGATTTGGGTAGCAGCAGTGTTTCCGAAAAGGAATGGGTGAGTATGCCGATTGGCATACTCACCCATTCTAAAAAAAAGTCTAAAATGGAGTGGTATTCCAAATAGGGACATCCGATAGGGAACTGTCGGATGTCCCTATTTCGGAAATCCCTCATTCTATGCGGAGACTGCAACCGGTAGTTAGGGAGTACTCATTGGGGTCCATTTACTAATTTCAGCACAGAGAGTGCTGTTTAAGTAAGCCAGGCTCGCTGCACCTCTCAGCAAGCCTGGTCAATTCGCTCCCAAAATTAGCAAAATACTTATCCCTCTGGCGAGGTCCCCTTAATGGTCATCGTAGATGAAATCCCAGCACGCTGTAGCAAACTTCTGGGACTTAAAGAAGTCTCAAAAATTTGCTACAGTGCACATGAGCTGAGATTTTAACTTCAATGAGAAGACGCAGCACGTCGGGAAGGTAAGTTTAACTCTTTATTTACCTTTATTTTATTTTTTTCCCCTTTTTGCCCACCAGAATACCCATTGGCGTCACATGAACAAGGAACTCCATTGGTGATTACGGTGGGCAAAATTTATATTTCAATTATAGTTTATATTTAAATAATTAAAATAATTTATTAATTATATAATAAATAAAAAAATCACACAAAATGTTAAAATAATTTTTATTTAATATAGACATCCCAGTGGTCTCCCTATACATACCCCCCTTTCCTATACATACCCACCTTTCCTATACATACCCCCCTTTCTTATACAAATTCCCTTTCCTCCCCCTAATAAAAGCGGGAGACCGCTGAAATACTTCCACTAACGCATTCTGCAGATGATGTTATATCTAGTATCGGTGCGGATTGTTAAAATCTGTGCCTATACTTTGTAAATACAGCAATCAGCCGGCCGGCATTCATTAGAGCGACCGGCAATCGAGGATGCAGAAGCTGATGGTTTCCCACGATCATAGCTTTGTAAATGGTGAACACTTCGTTTTAAGGAGATAAAGAACATTTTTAAGGTAAAGACGGTTTTTATCTCATAAAAACGAAGTGCTCACCATTTAGTAAATGGAGCCCATTGTATTAGCTCTAGGCCAAAAAAACAGCGATTATTTTTAAGTTTTGTTTTTTATTTGCTGTGTGTGAATAAAACACACTACGGTTATTAACAACAAAATTTGATTTAATAAACAGTAAAAGTATTGTAAACACTTTTATAAGCCTCTGGGACTTGACTATGGGAGTGCTAGGGGCGTGTAGGTTGATACGACGAGCGTACGTTCGCATTCGCCCGTCGTTGCGAATTTTCGTAGCGCTGGATCAGGCCCATTATATGTATAGAAGTGAGCAATTTACAGAACACTAGCTAAAATAATATGCTGGATTTTCAGACCATCCAACATAACAAAATGTCCTGACCCTGAACTCTCACTTAATACCTAGAAAAGGAGTGCTTTGAAACGTCAGTTATGTGACTGTGCAGGCCACTGTAATATGATGCTAAGGGAAAAATTCAAACACATCGGATAATGTTCTAAGGGGGGAAAGTATCTACAATCCCACAATGTGCCAGACACATTCAATGTATAAACCTCTAGTTCACAACCAGGAATAGAGATGACAATGAAATACAATTACATTCACTCAGCCTAAAGAAAAACGAAGGTACAATTTTATTTTGCTTGTACTTTATTTTGCCATTATTTACACATTGGTCATTTTTGGCCTAGCTACACCTTTAGATAGATAGATAGATAGATAGATAGATAGATAGATAGATAGATAGATAGATAGATGCAGAGTGCAGGACAGGTGAGTAATTCTTTATTTACTTTTTATTTAAATATTAAAGTCTCCATTTATTTATTTTTATTACTTAAAAAAAACATTAATTTATATTTTTGTTTATTTTTATTTATTAATATGCGCACACACTGTATTCCTGCAGTCTTCCTATACATACCCCTCCCTTTCCTCCCACTAATAACTTTAGGGGGAGGAAAAGGGGATATATGGGGAGAACGCAGGAAAACTTGCCCTAACGCCATCTTTAGATGTTATATAGAGTATCAGCACAGATTGTTAAAATCCGCACCGATACTTTGTAAATTCAGCGATCAGCCAGCCCGCATTCATTAGAGCGGGCCAGCGATCGGGGGGGCAATGCTGATGATCGCCAAAAGTGTGTTTTGCTATGTCCATGCTGGATGTTGTTGATAATATATAGTTTCACAATTAATTGTTGAATGTGGTTTCTTTACAGTCCCTTGAATGTTTCTTTTCCCACTATAGATGTTACAGCGCTTGTCAGGGAATGATTGCAGCTGTAGGTAACAAAATAGCCCTGATCCAAAGGTTCATCATAGATCATAGGTTTGTGTAGCTGATTTATAGCACTTTGGATGTGCACAACATGAGTGGGTTCAAAAAAAGCGGATGCTGATCCACCTGTATTCTCTTCTGTGCTTTGCACTAGTGGAACAGGGAGTTACACTATATTAAAATGAGAAAGTGGGCATTTTAGTGCGGCTGCAAACATATTAGTGGCCATGGGCCTGATCCAGACCTACGATGTAGCGCTGAGAGCGTACTAACGCTCAGCGTTACACCGTGGGACTCCCACTGACACTCCCCCTGCCCTATCGTATTTACACTCCCTTACGCCGGCTGAAGTTAGGGTAGGCATAAGGGAGTACGATAACGCCGCCCTCCCAGCCTCATTACCCTCCCTTCCCCCGCCTCCCTGCACTAACCTTAGTGTAGTAAAGCTGGGGGACGCCCCTACGGATGCACGCTGGGGCGCCCCCCCCCCCCCCAGCGTTACTACGCTGAAGCTACGGACACCCGATCCATGATCGGGCGTTTCCGTTTCAACGCCGGCCAACATCTGCCCGGCGCATGCGCGAATCGGCTTTTAAGCTGATCTTACGCTGCTGGCTGGCGTTTTAACACCAGCCAGCGTAGGTCTGGATCAGGACCCATGTTTCTATGCACCAGCTCAAGACTGGTATAAGTGACTGATGGAGGAGATTTTCATTCAGTAAAGCCCCTATTCTTAGTTATAACAGCCCTACACACCCAGTTTTATTAAACTGTTCTTTTAAATATAAAACACCTTTCAAAACACATCGTATACACTGCACTGCACCGGCTATTTAATTCTATTCATTCACCACATTGCACAGGCAGATTTCATATAAATTTTCTTTTTAGTGGTTATGCATTAAAAGGATTTTAATTAATTGAATTATTTTTGAAATATCTGTGATAATTAAACACATAAATTAAAACCAATTTATCTTAAATATAAATAAATATATTAATAAAAGATATTTTCACACATGTATGGGCTGCTGCAATACAACTCTCACTTTATGGGGTCTATTTACTAAACGCGATTTGTCTAAAAGCGCATGAAATCGCGTGATATATGCTTAAAAACTCACATTGCGGTATTCACAAAGGTCAATATCGCGTGATATTAAGATCAAATCAAATCGTCTCGCCTTAGATCGCGATCCCGATTTTTTCCAATGTAAAGTATACAAATCACCGTATTCACTAAAGGAGATTTGGAGAAATCTCCTTTAGTGTGATTTTAAATCAACCAAAATCAAAATCGCAGCCAGAGAGCTGCGAGATCCGGCTGAGGTGCCGTCCCGGAGCATCAAAAACACATGTCAACAGAGTTGACATGTGTTTTTGTGTGTC
>WWET01001897.1:24079-40141 GCA_011038615.1 Limnodynastes dumerilii | reverse complement strand
ACTAGCGACGGCGGCCGTAGCTCTGGATCAGGCCCATGGTGCTAATGTTCTAATGTTCTATTTGGCAGTACTTTTAAGACACAATATGGTCTGCAATCTATTAATCAGAGGTTTGCAGAAGGTTTGGGGTATAACATTATGGGCCCAGAATTACCTAGGTGTCCATAAAACAATGATGATTTTGAAAACAGTAATCTACAGAGAATCAACAGTCTGGTGGGTGGAGGATGACACAATCAAATTAATGACAGTGAGTAAGTTAAGTGTGCATTTATAATACTAATGTTCAAGGCACCTAAGAAAATGTTCAGTGACCAGGAGCTCCCTTTGGGGGGACGTTTAAAGGAACCACACCCAAAACTCATGTGTCACATGACATCCTAATGTTCTTATGTGTACAAGATGGGGCACATAAACATGTCTCTAAGGACTTATAAGTGGCATGTGGTTATACTGGACATGGGTACATTAAGAAGTCTTCATAGAAAAGCATACAAGTACATTAGTGGTCCATTAATTATACCTTCTAGCACTGGATTACACAACACATTATCCCCAAAACTGTCATAAATAATGCATTACCACATAGATCCAATAAGAAGGTTAATGGTGACACAAAGTATTATCCTTGTGTATAGAATAACGGAGGGTTAATTCATTTAGCCCGATGGCAATTAAACCCTGGGTTGGGGAATGGTAGGCCCTTGTGAGTTATTTAATTGTTTAATTGTTATGGGGTTGGCAGAGCCAATAAGGGTAGAAAGGGTGGTCCCTAGGGGGAAGTTATTTAAGTCCTCCTTAAGTTCTGGATCCTTCCTTATTTCCTTGCCCTGTTGGACTTACACCCGCCCTCCTTCCCAGTGTTTCATGTTTGCGGGAAGGCAGTGGTTAGTTATTTATTAGTTATTTATTAGTCTGGGGGCCAAATTTTTCTTCCACAGCCCAACGGGCGTTTTCTCCTCTAGCCACGTAGGTGTTTGGTTGCGGTGGTACTGCCCACGGCACTGGGGTTTCGTTTAAGGGGCGGGCCCGGGACGGCTAGTTGATAATCAGAAGAACCCCGTCAAATATTATCGGCTGGGGTGCTGCGTTCTATGCAAATGGGGTGGTAAATGCCCCCATTTTGGTTATCGGAACGCCAACGCTTGGTGGGTGGTTACTAACCCACCTTTTCAATTTATATTTGCTAGCTATTGGTATAGTTATGGTTATTTATGGGTCCCACACTGCCTTCTTCCATCACCATCCTGGTGAAATGTGGTTAATGCATTGGTTATTTATTTTCTTTTCATAAGTTTAGTGTTGATGTGTGTATTGTGACAATAAACATAGGGGGCTCTGTGAAGCCCCCATTTATGCAGCACTGGTGTGGTCAATGTCTCCAAAGGCGGGGCCAAGGTAAAGGGAGAAGGGTGGTTGGACAGGTGAGTGGTGGAGTTTTAAAGGGCCGATAATGCACTCAAACCCTTAGGCGTTTATATCATTTAGACGTGCAGTCCCACGTCAGTATGCAATACACATAATTTCACATAGCATAACCCACTGTGGTAAGTGGCGCAACACATCACTGTGTTACTAGATGGGCAAACGGCATGAAGTTGGGCTCTAAATACTTCTAAATCTTTCACTTGCTAGAAAATTCAAACTAAAACTATTGTCCTATAATTTTTTGGAGTGTAAAACAAAGACAAATAGAAGCTTGTAGAGGTTTTTTTTAGTTACCACAATGGATTAACCAAAGTTTTGTAAATTATGTCAAAGATGCTCAAATAATATGGTGATGCATTCACAGCATTTGAAAGATTACTAAAGTCCTCAGGTCCGAAAACAATTACAAAAGCATCTGCAACTTTATAAAAATAAGTATAAAAGGAAATGTAATCCTTTTCTATGTGCAGATGAACAATACCCGCAAGGACCTATTGAAGAGGATCTTTAGGTCTTAACGTGTGTACATGGTGGAGGGCGACCTGGGCACTTGTCCCCCCCCTTACATAAGTGCCGTACTGGGGCTTCACAAAGGGAGGCGGTTAAAATATGCTAACTGCTTCATTGCATATTATGATGTGTCCTGATAATAATCTTGTGAGGTGGGAGTAAGTGAAAATTAATGTTATTAGTGTTAGTAATGCTTTAAGCGCAAGAAAACATTAAAATTACATGATTACAGATCCAATACCAAAACCAAAACATTTCATTATTTTTTGACAAAACCAAAACCAAAACAGCAAGAAAATTTAGAACCAAAACCAAAACACGGGCCTCGGCGCTCATCTCTAGTTATTAGTGAGACGACTTCAAAGCAATGTAAACACATTATAATAATGAAAATAACTATTTCTTTATAAATGTTTATTTAAAAAAATAAACATCTTTTGTAGGAAGAAAAAGTCAGCGCAATCCCTTATTCAGAATTGTAGGAGAAATTTACTAGTTGGCGGGCTTACCACTAATGGTTTTAATCATGGCTGCAACCTCTTAATAAACGTGCCAGTGTGGTAACCATCGTATGATTTTGGTGATCATTTGTATCAGATGTGCGCCATTGAGCTTTACCCAGACTTAATAGGCAAATTTGTACATTTGTCTCAATTGGGATCCAAAACGCCATACGTAGAATAGGGTACTCATTGCGGGTCCCTGCTGCAAATCCTCTCATTGTGAAATAGGGAAAGTTGTTTTTGCGTCTGTTCCTATTTCGAATGCGAGCCGCTTCAGAATCTTTTTTTTAATGAATGGGTCTGTATGTTATTCGCATACTCACACATTCATTTTCGGAAGCACCGCTGCTAGGGACTTAGGGTTAGGCTATTGGGTGGGGGGGGGGAGACAGGGTTAGGGTTAGGGAGTGGGGTTGCTTTCCTTTGGGAGCACTGTGTTCGGTGCTCCAGGGATCGACTGCTATGCCTCTTTGAGGCATAAGCAATCGATATCCCAGCCAGTTCCAAAATAGGGCCATTCACAACGAGGACGCACACTCCGTAGCACTCCCATGTACAGATGTTAAAACCGGGACCAAAACCCTAACGTAAGTATTCCTTTACGCATCTCTGTACGTGTAAAACATAAAATTGCATGTAAGAGCTAAAGCAAACCCTTTCTATATGATTGAAAAGACTATTCCCACCCACCATGTGTACCTTGTATACACTGTGAGGGGGCCCACCACCTGTTCATAGAATAAACTCCATACAGAACTCCTCATGCACACTACATGATTACAGGCTATTTCCCGTACCTGACGTATGGAAATATCTTGACGTTATTATGACAGGATCTAACCTCTGTTGTTAACATGTTATTGAAATTTTGACAGTCTCTTTTTTCTTCAACCCTCTGACGTAAAGTTGTGACATTAAGCAGGCCCACTTTTGTTTGAAGATAACTATGGCATTAGGAGTAATGTCTGATGCTTACTAAGATGCTGTATGTATAGAATGCAGGTCCCTATGACCTCATGAGTACACATATGGCAAATGGATAGGGACTCACCTACAGGAGTTGCCTTGACGCTGGGCAGGTGAGCTTAATCCAATATAGCTATATCCATTTTCTCACATTTCATATATTTGAATAGAAACACTGCCTTCTATTGCAAAGTGTTAAAAAAAAGTCCAAATAGAGTCCACAGCGAAATAGCAATAATAGAAGAAGAACCAGATGTCTGGATAATAGCACAGTACAGCAAATGAACATACAACAAAGGAAACAATGACCCAAACCTTGCTCTGGGAGAAGGAGGTAGAAATAGCCAGAGCACAGCTGTAGGATAATAGGCACTACATTGATAAAACCCAGAGGGCCTGATTCAATTGTTAAAAAATCCTTCGCCGGCGTATTTTGAACGCTTTTTTTTTAAATTTACCGGCGTTATTTTTTTTTCTTATTCAATTCTTTTCTAGCGTTAAAAATACGCCGGTTTTTTAACTATAAAAATCCGCACCTATGAGAGGTACAGATTTTTAACGCTGCCCTATGTTGTGCCCCAACAGGGCATGCTGATGCTTGTAGAACTACAAGCATAAGCATGCCCATGGATGGCAGGGCATGCGGCACCATGCCGTGCCATCCAGGGACCGCTGAGCAGCTGCTAGGGGAAAAAAAAAATCTCTCTGTTAACGCTGCAAATCACTTCCTGCTAGCAGGAAGTGCCGGGCGCTACTGAGGCTATTACCCAGTGCCTGAAGTATCGTGACAACGTGATTTCAGGCACTGGGTAATAGTCTCTCACTAGCGCCGGTCACCTCCTGCTAGCAGGAGGTATTTTGCGGCGTTAACAGAGATATATTTTTTTTTCTCCGGTTATTTTTTTACCGCTGCCTGCTGTAATGGAATGGGCGAATTTTTATCGCTCAATTGCCGGCGAAGGCGTCGTATTTTTACCGACGCAAGGGTTTTGAAAACTTCGCCGGCAATTGAATCAGGCCCAGAGAGTGTTCAACAGCAGCCCTTAGGGGTTGGTAGTAGAAATGTCTATAACATGGATCATCAGTCCAGGACTGTTTCCTAGAGGCAAAACAAGATATGGCAGTTCAGTAACAAAGAAAAGTATGAAGCAGCCCAAAAAGATGTAGCGCCCATAACCGATTACAGCTGATTTTGAGACAATCATTAGTTACCCACCTAGGGTCGTATTCAGAGAACCGTTTTCATGGCGAGTTCCGTACGTATTTTTATTTATGTTTGAACTGCGCATTCGTAGTAACTTTATTTACGTAGTTCACGTAGATTATACACACGGAAGTACCTCACGGACGGACTTGTGAATTGCACGTGGTTAAATACGCACGGATCTCCCACTTAAAAATACGCGTGTGAGAATTTAAATGAAAATGGGCGGGGGAGATATTTTAATGAAGGAATGTGGGCGAGGTGTGGGTGCAGTTAGTTAGTTAGATAGGCACGTGCGTAAATACTCGACGCAAGGAAATGCCCATGTAAAGATAAGGCAGGTCGAGGCACTCCTAAGTCACAGAAAACCCGTTTGTGTGAGAGGAGTGTCAGGGGCCTTGCTGCATCCGTGCGAATAATTGCAAACTTTTCTTGGACGGATCTCTGAATCCGGCCCTTATTGCATATCTGATATTTGGTGCAGACTGGAACTGTATTCATAGACAATACACACGCTGGTCTTAGTGGAGTTATTATTACAGACCATGGGGTAGATCCAGAACTCCATTTCAATATGTTTACTCGCGTAGCGTATTTACGCGTGCGTACCTTCTATACACTCCCCTTGGCACACCCCTTGAATGTACGCATTTTATCCGAGATCTGCTTTCCAAACCCTACCTTAACTTTTGCCCACGTAACCGATGTCATCCGCACACGTACGGATGTGCAACACGTATTTACGCAGCTAAGCACGCCCATACTGTACACTTTAAATACAAACCCCCGCCTAGATTGCGTATTTCAGACGTATTTTTGACTCACGTAAAATTGGCACGTCCACATGTATGGATTTACGTGACAAATACGTGAATGACCCATACGCTCAGAGTTATGCTACGTTATGGAGCGTATTTTCTATTGTGCGCATGCGCAGTACTTACCAAAATGCGATTTTACATGTCCGCCACGCGTAAATTCGCTCACAAGCGTTGTTCTGGATCTGCCCCCATGTGTCATGAAACGCAGGTATTGCAGTACAAGAGAGGTTGCCATTTTCTGGCGATTTGGAGCCGCACTGACCATATTCCTTCACTACAGCCTAGTAAGTCTTGCAATCCCCAGTGTTTCCTGCATTGTGGCTGATTCAGAGTTCCATAGCTCCATCTTCTCCCTGTTCATGGCCACGGCCATGATGGCATCAGTCAGCTGATCACTAAATCACCAATCATTTGCCTCAGTCTTGTCATGTGTTCTCAGCTATAGAGACTAAGCACTTCCTATTAAAACCTCTGGCACAGGCCTGCCTGTACCAGTACAATAAGTGCCATTGCAGCTCTCAGTGCCACCACCGTGTACCTGTGCTATTTCATTGTTCAAGTGTCATGCAGTGTTCCTGTGCTACTCAGCTGCTTTTAGCACACCAGCAGTATCACCACCATGTTCCTGAATTATCTTGCTGAACTATTCAACTCCTACAGGTACATCTCTAATATACTGTCTGCTGTGCTACCAAGTTGTACTCCCAAGTTGTACTATTCAACTGTACAAGCACATCTCATTAATGCTGACTAATGTTCTACTAAGTAGTACTTCCAACTTGTACTATTTAGTTGTATAGGCACATCTCTAATTGTGAGGACTACTGTGCTGCCAAGTTGTGCTATCCAGCTATTCAAGTACATTGCTGTCATGCTGACCACTGTATTACCAAGTTGTGCTATTCAGTTATTTCATGTTCAGCTTCATCTGTGCTGTATACTATGCAACTGTGTTGTCAGCATTCACACTTACGAGTGTATTCAATAAAGCCAATTAACATTTATCTGTTCCATGGACTTCCTCTATGGTTACATACACTTTCAGCTAATGAGCAAAGTTTACATCAAAATCCCAAGCTTACTGTTTGAAACCCCCAACCCAAGGGTTCCCTGAGGCAGAATCCCAAAGCCCTGAGTCTGTGACACCATGGTATTTTCATTAAACATTGCTGGGCTTCTAAAGAGCGAGCCAAGTATTTCCCCGAACTCCAGTAAGACCCTCAGATGTTATTGCCAACTGCTTCCCAGCAGTTAGCTGAGTGCAGAATACAGTATATGATGCAGTAGATTAAAGACAGTGTATGGAGTCATGTATACTGTAAGAAGACACAATTCATCATTTTACAGAAGTGAAGTTTAAGCTCTTGCTATGGCTATACATTTAAATTAAATTACTACAATAATCTTAACATACAGTGTAGGGAGCCCTATGCTTAAGGAAAAATAAATACAAAAATCAAAACTCTTTTCATTGGTCAAAGATAGGGGTCTTTTTACATGAAGTATTTTGGGGTGTGGGTTGCTGCTGCGAATGGCCCTTTTTATGAAAGGGTCGTCCTCTCCCAGCCAGTTTCCGAACTGCAAAGCAATCGATTCCCGCAAGAGAGACAATGCTACTTCAAATGGTAAGCATAAATTCAACCCTAATCCTTACCCAAGCCCTTCCCTTCCATTACCCTAACTCTAACCCTCCCTTCCCTGCAGCCTAACTCTAAGAATCCATTCCCTGCAGCCTAACCCTAAGACTCTCCTGCCCACAGCCTGACCCTAAGACTATTTTACCTTCCCCTACCCCTCCTATTCCCTTACTCTAACTCTACTGCTCCCCTTTCAGTACCCTAACCCTCCCTTCCCCACTGCCTAACCCTAAAATTCCCTGGAGAGTGTTACTCTTACTCTGAATGTGTACATTTTCCGATTGGCATATTTATTCATTGTAAAAATTTTTTAGAAAATGGCGGCCTTTTCAAAATAGAGAAAATTAGCTTTCGGCTGTCTCTACTTCTAAAAGACCTATTTTGTAGCAGCAACTGTTACTGGGTATATTGTTACCTAAGTAGGGAATTAACCATTTCCGTTGACGAGATCCAGACTTCAAAATGACAGGTGACTGTATAAATCAGCTGTCACTCATTAATGCACATGCTACACCTTTGAAAGCAGGACGTATGGATATTGTTTCCGTATGTCCTGCATTTCCACACATTTGGTGGGCCAGACCTCCGTGCATACTTTATACGCACGGTGGGCTGGCCTCCCTATGTAAACCGCAAGGGCTGGGTTTATCCCTTACATACGGTTATCTTGTCCACACATTTAAACTTACATACAGACAAGATAAAGTAGATTACCGTACGTGACCAGGGGAGTGCCCTTTCCACTCACCTACGGAACTTAGTAGTGGGCAAACATATGGAAAACCTCTGTATGTTTGCCCTCTGGTACTGAAGTCTGGATCAGGTCCCATATTTACATATTTATTGACAGGCAGTTGAGGAGATACTGAGATATCCCCTCATGAGATATGTTTCTCTATTGAAATTGATGGGAAACGATGGGAAATTGATTCCTGAAAACACAATGCTAATGTCATCTTAGGAAGGCATTAGATAGATAATACTCATCCTTCGTTATCTTCTGGCTGCTGCTTTTACTCTACTCTGACTCATGACACTGACAGATTGGGATAGAAAAGCCTGGACATTTGTGTTCAGGCTGAAGATACATTACACGTTAGTGTCCCAGAGGCCGAATTCACAGATCCGTTAGTTCTAGGTATGCAATTATACGCACGTACGTTGCAAGTCACCACCCATGAAACTCCACTCACACGGACGGCTTTACGTAGACTTCCACCACCATAGAGCACCCTTATCTTTATGTTTGCATTTATGTGCGTATAATACTTATGTACGTATGTAGCTAGCCACGCCCTCAACTGGTCATTTAAATGCCACCCCCCACTCACTGTAACGTAACTTTATCTGTACGGATTTCAACCGCTCCACTCTGTACAGATGTCCCCAAGTGCGATTCATACGCACGTGCCTAATGGACTTCTGTGCGTAAAATCAACATAAATAGCGTAAATAAAATTACTACGCATGCGCAGTTACTCCGAACGTAAAAATACGCACGTAGCTCCACGCAAAAACGGATCTGTGAATACGGCCCCAGACCTGCACACGTGAGAGGGAAGTGACAGGGGAGTTCACTCCTCTCTCCTGTGCAAACGTACAGACCTCTGTGCTTAAGAAAAGTGCACAGAGCTTTGGATCAGGTCTGGCATTATTATTGGAAGGACTCAACTTTTGAAATCTAATTTTTAACAGGAAAGGTGGAAGTTTGTGAAGGTTTTGCAAATGCACATTATTCCGTTGTTGCTGTCCATACATCTGAATCCCATAATGTAATTAAGCAATGTTGCATACATTTTATTTTTAACTGGAATTGTTTTTTTAATAAAATGATTTAATAAGGTTAACGCTATATTTCTGATAAATGTTCCCTATTGTCTCTTTGCTATTTGCTTTTTTGAGGATTTTGGTTGACCCCTAAGTGAGCTGCGATCAGGTTATATACAAATCTTGGACCTGGACATAAGTGCTGCCTGAAATATGAAGCGCTAGACCAGGGGTTCTCAACCAGTGGTATTAGTACCACTGCTGGTATTTGGACCACTGTCAGGTTATATTCAGGGCAACTGGACAAGGTTGTAAGAAGGTACAATACCAAATGGCTGAGGACATAGGCTCAGATTCACAACCCCGAACATATTGCACATACGTCCTTAATTTGCCAATAGTAGCTACTACGCATGCTGATAAGTAGTAGCAACTATTAGTAACCATTAGTAGTAGTAACTATTTTACGTAATCTACGTATCGTTTCGTTACAAAGATTGTGTATATGCGGTCTTTAAACCTGTCTATAAACATACACAATGGAGGTTGCTGAAATCAATTTATATGATAATATGGAGCAGGTGCTGTAAGGGAAGGGGAATTTACACAAATTCACAAAAAGACACCCCAGCACTCTTGCAGTTCCCCAGCCACAAACCATAACTTTCTATCTTTAAAATAAAAGTCATAGACTCAGTTACATACATCTGCAGATATATGATAAGCCACCAGTCATTTAAAAGGCTTCTCTGTTCCCAACTTTGGGTCACATATCATGTATTTTTAAATTGAGAGCTCATCCCCGGCAGAGGTCCCCAAGTCTTTCATGCGTTCATCCTTCATCTATCCCTTCTCTTCCTTCCCCCTCTCCTCCGCGCATGCGCATGCGTACAACCTTCAATACAGGGGAATTATGTACGAGCTGTACGTAATTCCCCTAGCGGCCGTTCCATAGGATCAGCCCCATTGTGAGTGAATTCTCTTTCTACACAATTATTGTATGTGATACTGCACTAAGAAGTTTTAATCTATGATTTCAGTTTCATTAAAGCAATTTGAAACTACAAAGGATCAGACTGACATTTTTTACATACGGACAGGGTCTGTTTCTGTCAACATATGGTACTGGATCATCTCTCCTGAGGAGGTTGTCAGAGAATCTTTTTGCTATGTAGCTTTATTAAGACTTCCTAACACTCCACAGACAACCAATATAGCTGAGCGCAATAGGTGAAATTGCAAATATGTCATTCATCCATTCTTATTTCACCTCCCAACTTATTAAAAGAAATATTCTTCTTTACTAAGTGAAAATGCTTACCACTTTTCTGCTTATTTACCCAGAAAACAGAGGGCGCCATGCCTACTGATATAATATCAGTGCCATGCTGAAAGCTTTGTAACTCTCTAAACTCTATATACATACATATATATTTAAATATAATTAAATTCATTGTAAACTAAATAGAAACAGACAAACATTTGCAATGGTGAGCTCACACATTATGACATTCTACCCAATGAAACCAAATGGAAGAATTATTCTGTATAATGAAATTGTTAGATTCACACATTGTCAGTGATGTAAACCTATTCTGAAATTAACTGTACAAAGGGGAAATTGCTAAATTTACAAGTCATTTAATACTGTGCCAAGTGTCACATGAAGGAAGAAGATGTGCCAGAAAAGTGTGAGGCTGCAAATTAATAACAAACATTACAAAATATTAAATGAAACAGGGTAATAAATAAATCTGCGTTAGTTATATTTTTAGGTTATATAATATAACAATATAAACCTCCAAGTGTCTGTAATATGTAATCATTGTAAACCATTACAACACTGTACCTACTTTTCAAGTAAACCAGAGCTCACCTTAAAATAAAGGACATTGGGCTGCATCCAGACATAAGTAAGTGCTTGAAATTAGTTACTTATGGGCTAAACCATGTTGATTGCAGGGGGAGTCAAGTTAATTGTATTCTTTGCATGCAGGGATATATATTTCAAATTGCTTACTACACACAGATACTGACAGATAGATAAATTGCTTACTGCACACAGATACTGAACAGCTTTACTATCACACTGTTATTTAGACTTGGGATAGGAAACATCACCTCTCATCTCTAATACTGTTTGCAATATATGAAATATGACTTCCCTGCAATCAACATGGTTTAGCCCAGAAGTAACTAATTTTAAGCACTTACTTAAGTCTGGATCCAGCCCATTGCTACTGTGTAGTTACAGAAAATAATAAAATTATAATATTTTATTCAGTTTAAACTGGGGGGAGAATTAAGAAGTATGTTGGCAGAAAGAAGCCAAATTTACTAAGCTGCAGGTGAGGAAAAGCGGAGATGTTGCCCATAGCAGATTCTAGCTGATATTTTCTAGTATGTAATAGGAAAGCGAGAGCTAGAATCTGATTGGTTGCTATGGTCAACATCTCCACTATTCCTTTCCTGCAACTTAGTAAATCTGTCTCCAAGACACAAGAACTCAAACTAGCATAAGACCATAGCATCTTAGAAATGGGATGCAGTTGGTGGTCAAGCTGGATGGTGGCTGTATCGTCTTCAAAATGCTCGCCAGTGAGAAACTTGCTATTGGTAACGAGTACCTATTTCTACCTATTCCCAATAGCGTAACAGCTGTGGCAACTGTAGCGGGTATGAGGTTAGGATTAGGGTTTAAGAAAGGAAGATTAGGGTTAGACTAAAGGAAAGGTTAGGATTGGGCTTCGGGAAACAGATAGTTAGGGTTAGGGGAGGGTTAAGGTGAGGGTTAGGAGAAATCTTAACTTTTCAAAATAGGCTCTGGGAGTCTGCAATCAAAACAGCCGTACAATAATCTTTCAAAATACAGTCCATCATACCAGCAATCTACACTCCCTAGAAACTACCAAGTAGTTTCCAGGTAGTAACCAGGTATCTTCCTTCTGCCTTGGTGAATTATATTGTTCAGATCCCAAAAGCCGCATTTCAAACCCTTACAGATACCGAACTCATCAGTACTACTAGGAAAAGTGGAATCCCTCGGCTTAACCACTACCTACGCAGTGGTGATAATACCGGAGGTGCAGTCAGTGCTATGCACTAGGGCCAACAGTAGAAGCACAGTGTCAGTCACATAGTTATACAATTTTAACTATCCTATTTTTGGTCTGAATTGTTTCTTAATGGTGTTCCTACATATCTGTCTAGTCTACACGTTGGTCCGATCAGCTAATTATTGGCGTATTTACCTGAAAATTGCATAATATGCAGTCCCATTTAAACCAGTCCTCTTTAAATGGGCACACAAGCAGATGTTCGGGAGATGCAGCCCAGCACTAGCGTAACTCATCAAATGATGACTCATTTTGATCTGAAATCTTTGCGCCTATAAAATCCAATTCTGCCGACGACCACTGCCTTACCTCCCATCTCCTTATCATGAACTATTCCAGAATTCAAGACTTGCCTCACACTGTAAAAATCAATAAAAAGAATAGAACGCTTATTTAAAAAACAGTAGTGATGGCGTTGATGAAGCTAGACAATGGCATTCCCAATTAATAATGAAACGTTTAATTTAAACATTTAACTTTAAAAGTCTCAGTTGAGATTGAACCATACACACGACATAATCATGCTCAATAAATAATGAACAAGAGCATTGCACGATAAACTGAAAAAATATGGTTGGAATACTTGCTGCTTTAGCAAAAGAGAATCAAGGTTATGGACATACAGAGCCCTATTCGAGTCCCCTGTAAACACGGCTTATGCTGCAGTTTCCCAGTTCAAAGAATGGGAAGACGTAAAGTCCCAGGTTGCATGCTTTCTAGAAGATCACCTCACTTGGATGGCCAGCCCCAAGTAGAGTTGTAACTTGAGCCTGGTTCTTTGGTTTTCCAGTGGTCCTTCCTTTTTAACAAAGGCATAGCAATAATAACTCTCCCATAATATTCCTCTTTCCCCATCTCTAAACTCAGCGTCTCCTGTTCTATCCCCCAACCCACTTAGATTGTAATCTCTTATAAGCAGCGCCCTCCATCCTCTTCTTCTGCACCTCCATTGGCCTCAACCCCATCCCAGCCTCAGTTCACTGGAATCAGAGTTTTATTGGGATTCTCTGTCTTGCCAGTATCACCTTGTTTGTTGTTTTGTTTATACTGTGTAATCTATACAGTGCTGGAGACCTTTTGTGGTGCCTTATAATTAATAATAATAATATTAATAATAATAATTATAATATTCCATTGGGGTGCGGTGTGACGGTATGATGTATCTCTTTGAGACACATCGGTTTCCAACTGCTGAATTTCATAAACAGTTGCTTTGCGACTACTGCAAATTCATGACGTTGAACCAGCGACGTGTCAAGATGGGAATCCTCCTTCTACGAAAGGTAAGATTTTTTCCTAACCCCAACCCTTTTAGTAATCCTAACCACAATGCATCCCTTCTATCACCATATTCTTTACCCTTCCATCTCCCACAGCCTAATCTCCCACAGCCTAACCTTAACCAGCCTCAACCATCCATGTCCCGCAGTTTAAACCTAAAGGTGCCACATATAGTATATTATATTATAATTATAAGATATAATATTATATAATATATAAAATGACAAGAATGTGCAGTATTATTTATTTAAGTTATAAGCTCTTAAATTATCATATACTGCACAGTGTTATTTGTTTATATGTTTTGGATAGCTATTTATTTAGTAACTTCTGTTTTTGCCCAGTGTAGATCTACTTAGGTCTGAGTGGAGACTGTAATAATCAAACTAGTTTTAAATTTAGTTTTGTCAAAACTATTTAAATGAGTCCAAGTTAGGCTATGATGTTTATATATTTATTTCTTTATATTTTTTAATGATCTGAAGTAATACATTTCTCATCTGAATGATTCTCTATATCTACTCTCCAAGCGTATTAAGCAGAATTACATTGCAGCAGAATTATGATAATCCTGCAGATTGCTATTGCAAAAAGCTATGAACTATAAATTCTGTCTCATTTATTTATTTTCAAATATCTCAGTTTTTCCAATTTTTTATTGGGATTCTGCCACCTTAGAAATACAGTACAGATTTGATTTTAGTTCTTTTTAGTAGCATAACCCCACTGGATTAGGCAATGCTGTATATGGATCATTTTTTGTTATGGTCGCTACGGCAATAGTAACAAATTTGATGATGATACAGCCAATACTATAATATTGACTGTGTCATTGTTAAAAAAGATTAAAATGTTTGAAATGTTATGTCATTGGGGGTACTATACCAAATATTATATGTTCGGCCTGGTTCCCCTTCGTAACACTGACATTCTAAACACTGGAAAAAAATGTAATTCATAAAACCATTAAAAACATAATGAATCCCATTTCTGTTTCTGGCTCTCTCCCTAATTTCTCCACACTATAGATCCCTGCACCAGGCTTTAAAAAGTTGTTGGCATTACAATACTCTATCTGACAGGTGTCACATTAACTGTCAGATAGAATGATTAGTAAAAGCTATAGGCAATATAATGCTAGACGGTTAACTGTTGCCATTCTCAACAGCAGTGTAACATACTACACCCAGACTTTGTCATACACATAAGTCACTGTCTTATTAAAGCAGACAACCTACATTCCCTAAAACCCCTTTCACATCACCACAGATAAAATAAACCCAAGTTTTTTCCTGGGGGAAATGCCTGGTCCTAAAAAAAAGCTTCATTATAAGTTCAGATGACCATGAATTTCCCAGGTTTAGTGGATATATAATGTGGTTCTACAAGCACCAGCATGCACATGGATGCCAGGGAATGTTGGCACTTGGAGAACCACAAGCACCAGCATGTCCTGTCATCTTGTGTTAAACACCAAATACTAATGCCCTTCCTAGCTACATAATAAAATAAAGGGGCGGCCCTTAATATAAAAAATAATATTTAATGTATATATATAAAAAAATTACATTTAATGCCCCTAATACAAAATAAATAATAAAAATTAAATACCCCAATACAAAAAGAAATTAACATTTAATACTGCTAATATAAATATATATTAAATACATTCAAGACATTGAATACATTTAAATGATTAATAAAAAGAAGTACTTACCAACTTGAATGGGATCCAATCTTCTAAAATATTAATCCGGGGGGAGGTCTTTGCAAAAAAACCCTTGAAGAGCTACAATACTTATGTCCTGTCTGCAGGACTTCATGGTGCTAATGACAGCTCTGCTGTCATTGGGTCCTATTTATACCTTTGGCCAGTGTGGGAAATCATGTTTGAAACATTTCCAACACTGGCCAAGGGTATAAATAGGACCCAATGATAGTGTTTGGGTTATATGGTGTTTAACACAGAATGGCAGGGCATGCTGGCACTTGTGGTACTGCGCTACAGTGCCATAGCAACAGTAAACAAATCTAACCAATCGGGAGGTAACATGAAAAACCTGGGTTGAAAAACAACTCGGGACCTTTCACATTGCCACCCTACCTGTATGCAACACGGGCAAAAAACACAGTCAAAAACTGTGATGTGGTGGTGATGTGAAAGGCGTTTAAGACTTATTTAGTGGTTCAGTTCCATCAACTACCAGCCTATATATATGGAGTGTGGAAGAAACCAGTTAAAATCCATAACAAAACTAAATGAAATGTCAAATATGTATTATGACAGCAGTAGTACAAGTATCAGTATGATATTCTGCCATTTACAGACCAGAGGTATGCCAGCTTTTGACATGATGGGAACTCAACATAGGCACCCCATATTAGGACCTGCTGTAGGGGCATATGTGGTGCCCCTGCACAAATGTGCTTAAAAAGAAGGTGTTATAATAAGAAACTTTATGATATTGGTACATATCAAAGTATGGGGAGAATCCCTTAGGTGTTTGACTGTGTACACTGTTGCCAGGCAGCGGTCAGCTGACTGGGTCTCTGGGACAGAGCTGGCATGTGGGGGTTCTGGATTTTTCTGTGAGCAGTGATAGGCTAAAGAGAAAAAGAGCGGGAAAAGTTGAAGTTGTTCAGTTGGTGAAGCGCTGAGGTGAGGGAAGGCTGAGGAGATTAGTAGTGAAGGAGTGTGTGGAGACAGGAAGGTCTAGACAGGCAGAAATAAGAAAACAGCTGACAGTTTGTGAGGAAAGAAATGGAGTAAGGCAGAGAAAGTGATTTTAAGAAAAGAAAAAGATTTGATACCTGCTGGGACACAGAGCC
>WWET01001897.1:0-14518 GCA_011038615.1 Limnodynastes dumerilii | reverse complement strand
AACCAGTCACTCCCCGCGCAACCTCCGGCCGGACCTAAACTTCCACCTGCATTGACTTGCCCTATCTGGCCGCACTCACTTCCGGCCTTATGTGTATTAGTTGCGTATATATTACCGGCCCTAACTCTATAAGCGCGCCCACTTTCCCTCATCTCAGTGCCCCCTCCCGCCCATTTCTATACAAATCCTTAGGTCCGTATATTTCCGGCGCACTTAGGGTTGCATTAGTCTCCGCCCGATTCACAAGTCCGACCTTAAGGCATTTCCGACCTTAACTTCAACGTACATGGCGTTGCACTATTACTACACATGCGCAGTTGATGCAAAATCGATCCGACCCTAAATATACGCACGGAACTATCGTTAGTTCCGGATCTCTGAATCAGGCCCTTTATTATTGGAAGATTATTGACTATATCATCTCATTTCCGATTTCACATTTTAAGTTTGTCTTTCCTCACAGTTCATCATTGTTTTGACCAGGTTTATGCATGCACCTGTTTTGCTCTGACTCTTAAACTTTGGATCAGCTCCAAAGTATATTACCTTTGTAGTAATAACTATATGTGCTTTGCTGTGTCCTTAAAACCACATGCTGCAGATGTCATGTGACTGGTCCCCATAATAATAATTATCTCTTTCTCTAGCCAGGAAGCTCTCACTTGGAGGGTGCTCTCTGATCTCTGTCTATCACCTGCACTTCATATGTACTTCTGTTTTTATATATAATTTACTATGATTCTTATTTTGGATGATTTGTAGCATTTTGTGGGAATTTAAAAATAAAAATATTATTGATTAAATATCCAGGCTGCTATGTTGGACATAGTGGGGAAAATTAAGAACTACGTTTGCCGTACATTTATTCGCGTAGCGTATTTTCGTGTGCGTAAATTCGATACACTCCCCTCGGCACACCCCTTGAACGTACGTATTTTGTCAAAATACGCTTTCCAAACCCTACCTTAACTTTTGACAACGTAACCGCAGTCATACGCAGACGTATGTATGGGCAACACAAATTTACGCAGCTAAGCACGCCCATACTGTACACTTTAAATACAACCCCCCGCCTACTTCACGTATTTCAGACGTATTTTGGAGTAACGTAAAATTGGCACGCCCTCACGTAAGTATTACCATACGTTCAAAATTATGCTACGTTAATGTGCGTATTTTCTATGGTGCGCATGCGCAGTGCGTACAAAACAGCGATTTTACATCCGTGTCAAGCGTAAATTCGCTCCGAAGCGTTGTTCTGGATCAGGCCCATTGTGTTTGTGGACAAGTTAATCAAATGTGCATATTTAATTTAAAAAGAGAGGTTCAGACCAGGTCATATCTCAGACTTAACAGAGAACTAGGAGTAACAATCAGAAATAAGAAGGAGGGAAGAAACTATGGCAAAGGACATTGTCCCTCAGTCAGGAGAGATTTATATGTGTCTGAGGAAATTTAACGAGAGATTTATATGTGTCTGAGGTTTTGAAATTTAACCATAGGATCCAAGTATCCCTGAATTCTTCATAGGAGGAGGAGCCTGTAGATTGAATATTGTCCAAGGTCATGTAAAACTCTATTTTTTTTATCCAGTCTAGTACTGTGGGAGGGTGTGGAGATTTCCATCTCACAGGAATCACAGCCTTTGCCACATTACTTAGATGGCACAGAAGGGATTTCATGACCATTAAGACTCATCTATAGTCTGGCCAAGATCACGTTCCCAAGCTAAGAGAAAGGCAGGAGGGGAAGCAAAAAGATTAGCACGAGGAATTTATATATATGGGAGATAGCATGACTGGGGCGCTCAGAGGCCTGACAAAGGTTCTCAAAGAGAATAGGCGGATTTAATGCCAGAGCTTTGGACGAGGGACTGCATAGGAAGTGCCTAATCTGTACGTATCTCCAGAACTTTCTGGCAGGTGCCACTTGTCCTGAATATCTGTGAATGATTTTACCTCACCTGCTAGCACCAGCTGGCCGAAACGGAGAATTCCCGCATCAAGTCACAACTTGAAGGTTGTGGAATTTGTGCCAGGAGGGAATAGAGGATTGGCCAGAAAAGAATGGAGAGGGGAGGCCAGTGATAGCAGGGAAGGGAGTTCTCTTAGTCTTCGCCAAGTTTTAAGTGTTGGAGCAATAATAGGATGACATACCCTCGGGAGGGGCGTTATCCAAGGAGCTGAGGCAGTGGATAGGCCCAAGCTATAACTTTCAATGGCTATCCACTGCTTAGTGCATAAGTTTAAGGTCCATTCCTTTATTCTATTGAGCAAAGTAGCTTGATAATACATATAAATGTGGGGTAGCTGTAAGCCGCCCTATGTCTTGGGTCTGCATAAGGTATCGAATTTCAATCTAGGCTTCCTGCCACTCCAAATGAAATGACGAATCACCTTCTGAATCTCTGTGAACCATGTGGGGGGGATATGAATTGGTAATGTTTGCAGCAAATATAAAATTTGGGGGAGGGAATTCATTTTAAAAATGTTGATTCTGCCCATCCAGGAAAATTTGCCAGCTTAGTTAGTAGTGGGGAAAAGTTTAATGAGAAGAGGAAAGATGTCTTCACAGGAAGAGTAACTCTTAAGTATCTGATATGGTTTGGATTCCATCTAAAGGGGAAGGTTTTTTGTAGACCCTCCGTGACCTGTGGAGGGCTGTAATATTAAGTGCTTCAGATTTTGAGTAGTTGATTTTAAAATTGGATAAAGAACTAAACATCTCGAATTCTTTCATTAGGTTAGGAAGTGTAGTTATGGGATTGCAAAGAATTGCCAAAAGGTCTTCCTCAAAGAGGGCAAGTTTGCACTCCATCTCTCCCACCTTAATCCCGGTGATGTTAGGGTTACCTCTAATAGCCATTTTTAAGGTAGTAGATTATGTACAATTCTAAAAAAAATAAAATAATAAAAAAATGGTGTTTTTTGTTTTTCTTTGTGATTTCAGGCTCATACCTCTACAAATCTCCCACATACCATTTCGTGTGTTGCTCCACCCATCTGGGCAGGGCTGCCGTCATCTAATGCCGTCATTGGTGGCATCACATAGGGCGGGGTGCGGCAGACATTCTTTAACAGCGGGCCAGTGCGCAGGGAAGAAATGCACATTGGCCGGCTACTAAATAGCTCTGAGCAGCAAGTATCGGCAGTAGGATACACCGATACCTGCTACTACAGAGCTAGGTAGGTATGGGCGGACCCCCATCAGGTCCGGGCCCAGGACAATAATTCCGGCTGTCCCCCTCTGATGGCGGCCCTGCGTCTGGGGTAATAGCTGGTGTGTCCTATCCTCATGTCCAAAAATCCGTGTAGGGCTATAACACATTAATCAGTTACAAGAGTCTGAAATCCTCTTAATGCACTTTCTTATACATCACTTACTTGTTTTTATTGTTTTGACAGATTACTAAAACTGTTTGAAGGTTTCCATTTAAACTACCAGGTCCATTAGAATCCTTAACGTAATAGAAAGTTAGTTCTTTGATGACTGCCTTCCATTTGCTATTTGTCTGTAGAGCTTTGATGAAACAATCAATTATAAAATCTTTCACAGCTCTCCAAAGACAAACTGAGAAGTGTATAAATATCAGCAATTCTTTTAGCTCCATGCATTATTATCCAGGCTGATGATTCAGCTGAAGCTGTCAACACTCATAGAAAACATGTTTGTTTTGACTTTCCCCTAGTAACTGTAATTCAAGTAATGAAAACCTTTCCTAACATCTCCTAGGACACTATGTGCCCTCTCAGCGCCATCCACCCTGTCACAAAATTTATCATGTTGCCCTTTCCACATGCCCAGCACTGAACACTTATTAATCTTGTAATATACACAAAGTGCCTTTGAATCACTGAAGGTTTAAATCATGTTCATAAAAAGATGTCACTGACAGGTTAGGATAGAAACCTGTTCACTTTGAATAAAGACATGCAGGTTTTTATTGTCGTATATAATAGAATCATTAATTAATTAATAATTAATTAAGAGTTTAAATACATTCACATGGTCATAATTGGGGCTTTCCAGAGTTTGAGAGACAGAGCAAAACAGGTGCAAATGTAGACCTGAGTGGAGAGGCGAAGAAGCTAGCTGAACATAAAGGCCCGGATTCTAATTCATGCTAAGGGGGGCTCTTAGCTTCGCTAAGAAAGGACGCCGCGTTACCTGGATGTACAAGGAATGTGGATCCCCGTTGCGAATGGCCCTATATCGATGAGGCATAGCAATCGATGCCCGGTGCACCGAACATGGTGCTCTGAAATGTGATTTTCCCCCAACTTGCTCCCTAACCCAAACCCTAAGTCTCCGCCCTGCAGCCTAACCCTAAGTCCCCCCTGTAGCCTAACCCTAAGTCCCTCTCACAGCCTAACCCTAAGTCCCCCCCCCCACAGCCTAACCCTAAGTCTTCCCCACAGCCTAACCCTAAGTCCCCGGCGTTGAAAATCCCTGAAAATAAATGGGTGAGGATGCAAATCGCATATTGCAGAGTCAATGAACCGGCTGTGTGGCTTTATTGAATGACGCTAGCGTGACCTAAGGTCACACCAGCATCTTCTGCAGAGCGTGCCGCGGAGGAAAGAGCCAGAGGGAGAGCCAAGGTACTGGTAAGTGTGTTGCTGGGGATGTGAAAGGATCCACCGGAGATTTCCCCAGCTCCCTAGCAGGCTACATCTCCTGTATAAGACGCACCCAGGTTTTAGACCCCAAATTTTTTGAAAAAAGGTGCATCCTATACGTGGGGAAATACAGTACCTTATAAAATTATTTGAACAACCTCCATCTTGGATTATATTTATATAAACTTATAGTATATAGAAACTACAAAAATAACACACTTTTTGCATTATGGCAAAGGAGATGAGAAAAACCATCTGTGCCTAAAGAAGCTAGAGTAAATAAATTGTGTTACTGTGTACACTTTCCCTCACTAGCAATATAAAGAATTTTATGCCTAGTCCATCATTTCTGAGGTTGTCTTATGAATACATGAATTGTTAATGCTAATCAGCAGTTTTTAGGGGTCTTTCTAAAAGGTTTAATTGCATTGCACATGAGCTACTAGTGCAGGTTTGGAGATAATGCTACAACCATAACTTCTTGCAAAGTCTAAACTTTGTTTAAACATAATGCTATGTAATTGAAAAAAACAGGCCAGATCCAGACCTCCAGAAGCAGATCCCTACTGGATTCTAACACACGGACTTACAAATGTCCAAACCTGCTTTAAAACGTCTGAAAAAACCCATGTAAAATAGGAACATTTGGAAGCCTGGACAGGTAGTACGTTTCATCTATTACTGTAGTTACCATAACTTCCCCGTCCCATCATTTATACACACACTGTTCCACCTTTGAATACACTTCTATTACAGAAATCTTGATCCTGATCCAGCTCTGTAATAAAAGTACATAGCACACAAGCAAAATGTAGTTGTTTTCCACTCCTTGTGTGCGATAAACAAGCATTTTGCCTAAGTCTGGATCTGGTCCTACATCATAAGTTAACACCTATTGATCAGTTTGATGATTACTTTACACACTGATTAACTATTCTATCAATATTAAATAGGTTTCATCAGATGCCACTAATGAACTTTCAAGAAGTATTAGTTACACACAACTGCCACTTGTCATTTCATTTTTTTTTGCTATAGGTGTCCTAACTAGAAACAATGGGTCGGATCCTGAACTGTGAGGAGCTTTGGAATGCCCTTACTGTACAATTACCTTTCCGTATCCTGCCCACCTTGTGTATCTCATATGCATGGTGAGTGAGCCCCTCCCCCCGACAGGAGACATCATTTCTTGCAGAATTCTACATTGGACTGAAAAATTCCATGTGCTTGCGCAGGACAGACTAACAGGAAATTTACATATGTAGCATACAATATTTTCCTATCATTTATTCCCTCTGGATCCATCCCAATGAAAGTTCCAGAGTAAATGCTATAGCATGTATTTTTAAACTGAGAGCAAAACTTACCTAGTGTCAGGATGACGGTTTTTCTCTGCACTTTGTTTACTTTTGTTGGTCACATGACCTTCTTTTAGTTCTTTGCACTTCCTGGTGTTTACACTCTGCTTCAGGCAATATCCCACAGGTGTGGCTCATTCTCTTGCTGTAACTCACTCATTAGCTGTTCATTTGAAATCTCTCACTGCCTACATGCTGACTAGTGTCCTAAAATGTTATTGTGTGTTCTGGCTCCCTAGATCCAGGTTCTCTATCCAATCCTCTGTTCCAGTTACTCAGTCCTCGCTTTCTCTACTCGTGTGCATCAGGTTCCTGCCTGTGTCTCCGGTGTTTGCACTTCTTGTGTTCTACTGTTCACCGCTGGATCTAGTCTCGACAGCTACTCCAATGCTACCCCTTTACACTTCTTTACACGGATCCCGTTCATCATCTAGGCATCCCCTCGCTTGTCCACAGGGCTGCACTTCCACCACTTCCATGCAGCCAAGACCATCCCCACCATCATGGGCTCTGGTGAACACCAGCCTTGCGGTTAGGCTTTGCGCATCTAGTGCAGCCTGGTCCATTTAAGGATCAGCGCTGAATCTGGTGCTTGACACCCCCCCCATAAAGCCTATAAAACAGCTTTAGTAGACCAACTACACTTTCTTGCAAGCTGCGAAATTATTCCAAAGCAGAGGCAATCAGGCTATGGGGAGGGGGGTCTTAGGGTTAGGCTATAGAGAAGACAGTATTAGGGTCAGGCTAGGCTTATATGTGTCCAGCCTCCTTTTGTGCCCCCTTTATTTGTATCAGACTCCGTTTGTGCCCCCTTTATATGTGTATTAGCCTCCTTTTGTGCCTCCTTTATATGTGTATCAGCCTCCTTTGTGCCCCCTTTATATGTGTATCAGCCTCCTTTGTGCCCCCTTTATATGTGTATCAGCCTCCTTTGTGCCCCCTTTATATGTGTATCAGCCTCCTTTGTGCCCCCTTTATATGTGTATCAGCCTCCTTTGTGCCCCCTTTATATGTGTATCAGCCTCCTTTGTGCCCCCTTTATATGTGTATCAGCCTCCTTTGTGCCCCCTTTATATGTGTATCAGCCTCCTTTGTGCCCCCTTTATATGAATATGAGCCTCCTTTATGCCCCCTTTATGTGTGTATTAGCCTCCTTTAGTGCCCCTTTTTATGATATCAGCCTCCTTTGTGCCCCCTTTATTTGAATATCAGCCTCCTTTCTGCCCCCTTTATATACTATAAACTTTTTTTTTAATAAAAACTCACTTACCTGTCTTTATCTTCTGCCTCCTGCTTCTGCTCCTTCCTCTCTGGCGTGGTGCATGTGATGGATATACAGGGCTCCTATGGGAGCCCTTTAGGACAAAATCTATTTCAATGAATAATGCTGCCTCATAGTGTTATTCAATGACATAGATTTAGTACTACAGGGCTCCTGTAGGAGCCCTGTATGTCCAGTACCATTATGCTGGCCGCATCTATGTCTGTGTGAGCCGCGGTCTATAGGACCAAGGCTCGGGGGGCAGCGTGACCTAAAGCCCCCTAGGAGGGAGCTGCAGCAGACAGCTGAAAGAGCCGCTTGCGGCTCCGGAGCCATGGGTTGCCGACCCCTGCGCTTGAGGATGTGAGTTACATTAAATCACAGCCCCAAGCACAGCTGCGGGAGCAATGCCCAAATTTTGAGAGTTTCCTGTAAATTCCAGGAGAGTCATTAACTATGACCTAATTAAACTGATAAATGTTTGTCAGTTGTGTGTTAGGTTTGTCGAGCTGTGTTATAACTGTGTATATGGGCTTTTATTAAAGAAAAATCTCCTCTGTCATGCAATCAAACAGCTCTGAGATGGTGCATGATTTCTGCAGGAAGCATATAGTAACTGGATTGCTAATACGCTCCCATCTGAACTGAAATGGACAGATTCTCATTTAAATATAGTGATACACAAGGCAAGGTCATGATCTGTTCGAGCGGAGCAGGCAAACAGGGTGCTGAGATTAGGAAGGTGCAACTGTAATGCTGCTCCACACCAAAAGCATAATCCTACCTGTAAAACCACAGCTCCCAAAGTTTGCACTGAAGGTCTGTACAGCCTAGCAGCAGCAGAAAGCCCAAGACGCATGAGTGGTAATATTGGAGACACAAGAGGGGGAAATATTAAAAGGTTGGATACACAATAAAGGGAAACATTGGAATGATGTGGATACAAGGGGGGAAATATAGGAAGACTTAAGACACATGACTGGGAAATATTGGAAAGCTGGAGACAGAATAGAAACATTGTAAGGCTACCGATGCAAGAATGGCAAATAATTGATGGCTGGAGACACAGCAGGGGGAAATACTGGAAGACTGGAGAGACACCAGGTAGTAAATATTGAAAGGTTGGCGACAGCAAGAGGGGGAAATATTGGAAGTCTAGAGACACGCAAGAGGGGGAGATTGGAAGGCTGGCGACACACAAGAGGGGGCGATTAAAAGGCTGGATTCCATGAATTACATATGTAAAAAAATATATATTCTGTTCAGACCTGTTGCAGTGTGTAAGATTGGGCAACATGGTGGCTCAGTGAGTAGCACTTTTGCTTCACAGCTCTGAGGTCATGAGTTTGATTCCCGGACTAGGCCTTATTTATGTGGAGTTTGTATGTTCTCCCCGTGTATGTGTTGGTTTCCTCCAGGTACTCTGGTTTCCTCTCACATGCCAAAAACATACTAGTAGGTTAATTGGCTGCTGCCTAAATTAACCCTAGTGTGTGTGTATGTATGTGTTAGGGACCTTTAATGTAGCTTTCCTCTAACAGATAAAAAATTTGACAGGACTATGTACATTGATATTTTTGTAGTGGAAATAACAGAAGGCACAGAAGCAACTAAGCAATCACTGGCCCCATCAACAGGGAGCAGACAACACCGGCCCCATAACAAGAGCGCCACATGACGTGATGGGGGAGTTTGGTGGGGTAGTTGGGTAATTTGAGCAAGCACCTGCATAGCAAGGACAGTAATAATGACAGTGCCAATCTTTCTGCCTGTGGCCCCATTCCGCCACCTGCCAGCAGAGGGCAGCGTTAGGCTGTCAGTATCTGCCTCTGAGTGCTGAGTGCTGTCTAACCTGCCAGTCTCTGACATCTTAGTACTGTGGTACCTGCTGGTTTATCATCAGGGTGGACATTGGCAACTGCCTTTCTCCAGCTCTCCTCTGGACCCCTAGCACCCACAGTACTTATACCACCATAGGCAGCTTAGGATTTGCAATAACATACACACCTTTTTGAGACAATTCTTGCCATGTGACTTGAATTAGGTCATTGGTGCCGACTCCTAAGAAAATTGCAGAATTATTATTATTATTTTATTATTAATGTTTATTTATAAGGTGCCACACTGTATCTGCAATGACATACAAAGGCAGTAGCTACATATACAACACAATTAACAGACAGGGTGCAAGTTCAAATAAATAATATAATAATAAATAATCTAATAGAATAATATACCCCTCAATTAGTACCATAACTAGGGGTGTGTGAGAGAGCCAACTAGCTAGGCTGCAATGCTGAAATCATTTAACATTAAATTTAATTTGAGCACCAGTCCCGGGCTAAAGGTTGTCATAGTTTACTTCAGTTTTGCCACTATAGCAATACATAAAGGTAGTATGGCATATTTGGGCCTATTGCTGGCTTCTTTTTGGTTTGCTTTGCTTTTTATGTTTTTTTTAATGCAAAATATGGGACCTTTACCACCGATCCAGAGGTGAACCTTAGTTTAAGAATCATGCGCAATTGTGATTGTTTGTGTACAGCTGCATAATAGTTAGCAGTAACATTCCCTTCTCCAATCATCAAGCTACTAACTGTTATGGACAACACAACCAGGGTGCGGAGTCTAACTAGAGCCTGGTCTTCACTAGAGCCCCTGATGGTGGGGATAGTCTGGGATGCAGGACACCTAGCAGATTGTGGCCCCCAGAGGTGCCACCCGGGAGAGCAAGTGGGCACAAAGAAGGAATCAGAGAAAAGGAGAGGCAAGTGAGAAGGCAGAACAGCGGAAAAAGAGGGAACTAGAAGAGACTAGCCCTGACGGACATCAAAAAAGATGGACAGGGACAGTGACAGACTAAACAGAGTAGGGGACACAAAACACTCCCCCTGAGGGGAAAACCATGCAAGCACAAGGGGAAGGAGAGAGAGAGAACAGGGAGGAGAGAACACACGAGAGCACAAAAGGGTGACACTGGGAGAACTGAGCAAAGGGTCAGAAACAGTGTGGGTACTGTGTGGAGGACCGGACCCCAGAGCAAGCAGGTAAACGGGTTACATGCTGGACTGCATGGCGCGGCAGCATGTAACTTTAATAAATAATTATTCCACCGTTATGTATAATAGAAATGTTGTACATTCAATGGGCAAGACCAATATATAGAAAAATTAATTACGCATGCAAATTTAATCTGGATTAGGCCCAGTGTATTTATAAAGGAATGTGTATTATTGTGCGTGATATATACTTGCGTTCCCTTACAGTATTTACTTTATGAATTAATTTATCTGGGCTCATTTAATTAACTTAACTAACACAATGCAAAGTTGTTATATTATAATTTATTCACTTAGTAAATTAATGCTAAATACATAATGAAATACCTTCCAATAAATGCACACAACTTTTTTTTAAAGAATGATAGCTTAAAATATAAAATTTGCAATGCTATTTTTGTGCTCTACATCTTTCTTAGAAAGTGTATGAAACAGAAGAATGGAACATTGTCATACAGGAGCTGATTCAGAGTTGTGAGCAACTGTTCAGAATGCAGCAAATTTGCACTTGGGCAAAAAACATGTTGAACTGCAGGGAAGGCTCACATGGCGGCTCAGAGTAAGTGATCCCAGTTGTTGCCTAGCAACCAAGATTCTCGCATTTATTGGTGGCAGTGGTCACATGTCCTGGATGCTAGGCAGTCAGGATGCCTTTCCCCACTCACGCCGCCGGGTGTTATCAGCTGTGTCTTCTCCCGGCTGGGACACCCATTTATCATTGCAGGGTGCTGGTGCAGTCAGTGTTCCCTGATTGGCCAGCCTCCCTGTAAATAGCCAGAAGGGACTATCGATCCTCACTTGTTATAGCGTTCTCTATGTTGTCCTAGCTCCTTGTGCCAGTGTTCTGTGCCTAGTCTCTCTGCCAGTCTTCTGCCTTTGCTAGTCTGCATCTTTACGCTCTCTCTCTTTTATGTGCTCTTTTCTGCCCTTGCAGTTTGATTCTTTCCTGGTTTCTCCATTTGTATTCCTCTGTTTTCCCTTCCTTTCCCTTGTTCCTAGCTCTTTCCTTCCTGGTTGTTTGCACTCTCCCTCCTTTCTGTGTGGGTCCCTTTCTGAGTGCCTGAGTTGCCCCTGTTAGTCAGTTTGTCTCCACAATCCATTGGGTTTACCCCTTATTCACCACTGGTGAGGGTATTTCCTAGGTTTTCCCCTCCAGTGTTGGTTCCGGAACTCGTCTTTGGGGGCCACGACCTGCCTTTTGCGTGCAGCCAAGCCTGTCCCTACCATCAGGGGCTCCAGTGAACACCTGGCCTTTGGTTAAACTCTGCACCATGGTGTGTGTTCCCTAACAGGGACATATAGACTATCTGCCATTATCAATCTCTTCAGTTCTTCTTAATTTTGCTCACCTTATCCCTCATATTAAGGCTCTCTATCATATGAGTAGAATTAGACACACAACTGGGTGTAGTAGTACACGCCCAATGGGCAAGACTTGACACAACCAACCTTAAGGAAGAATAAACAATCCCCCTAGGGGCTTCTATCCTTAATTTACATGAAAGGAACTTTCAAAAGGTGTTCTGTGGCCTAAACAAGGTCAAGATGAAGTATTTATCTCTAGAAGACATTACCTCAATTGTATTACCATAGCTTGGTTCTTATGTAAAATACCTATTCCACCACAAAACATAATTAATTTAGCAAATTGTTTATTAACATAGCTCCCAGTTTGTGCTCAGCTAAATGAAAAAGCTCTATAAACAGCATGGGAAGAGAAAAATATATTTTAGAGTTAAGCTGGCCATACATTAGAGCGATTATCGAAAATCGCATGAATTCAACGATAATCTTGACAATTTTTCTGTCCCTCATGGTATCGGCACCATACATTACATGTGTTTCATTCGATAATGTTGGTTTTACTGATGTAGATGATAGGAAGTAGTCATATAACTTCTTGTTGTAGCTAGCTCTTTGTTCTTTGATAACGTGATGGATGCAAATGTAAATTTCTAATAAAAAGGGTAGCTAATTCTGAAGCATTGACAGTGCATGAAATGTCCCAGTTCAGATAATAGTTCCGTGCAACAAATCCATGTTCCATAGCAGTTCCATAGCAGTTAATGCTGAAGGGGGGACCTGCATATATAAGCTTTTATTTATGCATTGAAGGTGCATGAAAGGAGTTCATTTGCATAAGCACGCCTCTATGTCAACATAAATTTATCGCCGAAAATTTGTCAATTATCGTTAAATGCCCATACACTATGCGATTTTACCAAAAATCTGGAGCTTTGGACCAATTTAAATCAAACATATCAAAAGATCAAATAATCGTTCAAGAGGCCTTCTTGGACAATTGTTTGAAGTTCGTACAGAAAATCATTACCATACACTTGAGCGATAATTCGGGTCCTCACGTGATAATTGAAGGATCGGCTTGACAATCGCTCTAGTGTATGGCCAAAAGGGGTTTGATATGGATGGCCGAAGCTCATACATTTGACAGTTAACCTGAAGGCACAAAGCGAAGGAAGAGCATACAGAGTAACAGAATGGAAGAGCAAGACATAGAAGAGGAGAAAAAACAAAGATAGCAGACAGGAGAGAGCAGCAGAGAGAGACACAGGACCAGGACAGATTGGAGGGACAGATAGAGAGAAGTGACAGAGACACATAGATAAGGGTAGGAATATATTAGATTTTATAACATTTTATTTAATGTTGATTTTATTAATGCCATATCTATGATCAGCTACTATGCCGAACATATATTGGACAATGATGCGATCGATAGTATGGTGTCAGTTGTATCAGTCGATGTTATGACCATTGCTGTGGTGACCTTAACCATAAACTTTCTTTTGCAGTTCTACATGGTTTTGCTCCTGTTTAAATTTTTTACTGTTTTGCTTTTAGCACTATTGTGTTTACTGAACTGTGTTGTGTTGCATAGTGAGGTAAGGAAACCTAACTGCATTAGCTAGGATTTATTTCAATAAAATTAGCTAGTCTAGTTGTACCCTTCGCAAGTCTGCTGGTGTTGTGGAACAACTACTTCATCTATTCAGGAGACAGCATCCGACTACCTGTCTTACCACAATATCTACTGAATATCTTGTCGAAGTCAGTGTTAAAATTGAGGCATATGGTAATCTGTATTAAAATGATAATATTAGAGTCAGGCAATGTGAGTGCTTTTAAAATTCCACAACATAAGAAGCCAAGACAAAGGGTCTGAAGAAGGAGTCATAAACTGGAAATGAGTACAGTGGCCACTATAGGAAACAGGAGATAGTTATTTCACATTTGCTGGAGCTTCAACGATTTCTTCTTTGTTTGGCATTGACCATTTTGTGTATAAAAACGCCCAAGCTTGAGATGGAATTTTGGAGTTTCTGGAGCAGTCATATGCAGGGCTCTTGGCAAATCTCTTATCTAATGTTATATTGTTATAACCTCTCTCCGTCTCTCTGTCTCTCTCTCTCTCTCTCTCCCTCTCTCATTGCTGTATTTAGGTTATATTGTTCTCTTATTCTATTGCTTTGTTGTTGTGATGTTCTGTTCATTGTTATTATTTTACTGTTGGTATTTCTCTGGTTACTGCCTACCATATTTCAAATGTATCCATTTTCTGTTGTAACTGCACATGTCCATTACATTATTGTTATATTATTGTTATATATGATAAAATTGGACAATCATTTACCTAGACTCTTACCATATGGATAGATAGGGATGAATAGATGGTTGTTGAAATCACTGATGACTTTAATAAAGCTAGTCTAGTAATAACAATTTGACATTATACTTGTATTTCTTAAACAAAACTAACCACATGAAGGTAAATATTTGACTGTCTTTGTTTTGCGTGAAGTATTTTAATAAACACCCAGAGCATATGAAAATAATAGTCTTATGTTCTTCACTGTAGATTTTACATGTTGACATGGGTAGGTAATTACACCTGCAGGATGGGTGGAGATTATTTGCATCGTTAAATAAAATAAAACTTACACATACTGTACAAATAAATATATTTATTAAAAATCTAAAAATCCATGGTGCTTTCATTTCCTTAAACACAAATTACCAGAAGTATTTGAAATTTATTTCAGTAATTGTATAATAATATAAAATTATTCATTATAGCCAGATATTCCTTGCATTCACTGGAAATCATTTTTAGGAAGCTGAGACAGTTGCTGTACAGTGTAAAAGAAACTAAAGCCTCATACATATACATTACCTTTTGCTTCATAGTATGATTTAACTTAT
>WWET01001896.1:293378-309228 GCA_011038615.1 Limnodynastes dumerilii | reverse complement strand
ATATATATATATACTGTCAGGTGCATAAATATTGGGGCATCGACACAATTCTCATATTTTGGGCTCTATACACCACCGCAATGGATTTGAACTGAAACAAACAGTTTGTGCTTTAACTGCAGGCTTTCTGCTTTAATTTGAGGATATTTACATCCAAATCATGTGAACTTTGCAGTCAATTACAGCCTAAAGTCTGGAAGGCATAGACATCACCAGACGCTGGGTTTTATCCCTGGTGATGCTCTGCCAGTCCTCTACTGCAAATGTCTTCAGTTCCTGCTTGTTCTTTGGGCATTTTCCCTTCAGTTTTGTCTTCATCAAGTGAAATAATATCATTAAAAAAAATACTTATAAATACCGTGTTTTCTGGATCTTTGATCTGTCAGAATAGAGCAGGGAGCAGATCTTCAGTAGGGATTAGATCCTTAGCATGCAGCATGCTCTGACAGTGTGTCATTGGACAACCTCTGGCTGCAGCACTACTAACAATTGCTGCTGGGCTGAAGCTGTTTTTCAGGCCATGCCCTCGAACCACCTAACAAGTGTACACATACCAATAGTTGCATGTGTACCACGGGTTGATAAATCCTGTCATAGACCAATTTCAGTGGGAAAGAAAAAGCAGTAGGTAAAAGGGGTGTGGCTGCTACAGGGCCAGGCGGAGCCCACAGACAGCCCTCCCTTACATCCACTGTAGTTAGGCTTCCTACTATCCTCTTCAGTCTGTTGTTCACACTAGATGCCACTACTCTGCTCAGTGTAAAGGTTCTTTTCACTACCTATTTACTAAAATTCTGGCTTTATTTACCCATATCACTCTTTGGAAATAAATGTATGACATTATATACTAAAAAGTAAAAGCCTATTCTGATCAGAATTTCTGCCTCATACCATAATACGATCTAAAGATGTCTCTAGCAATCTCATCTTACCAGGATGACTCTTCCTGATCCCTCTTTCCTGTTGCATCCTGCACTGCATCACTAACATATGTAAACAACAAGTCCTACTTGCGCTGTCCTCCCCGCAATGCCAGTGTCAGCTAGAGTTTCAAAAATATTATTTCACAAATCTTTTTATTTTTTCCTAAATAATTTTGCTAAGCCTGAATCATAAATACAAATTACAAAAGTGTGAGATCTTCAGACAGAACGAATCTAGGATGACACACACGTTAGTTCATCCCATACGAATAAACCTATGTGTGTGCCATCTTACAATCTGGTCCTTATTTCCTATACATATTTGGTTACTTTGTAGTGGATTTGTATTTCTCTACAATATGATTTATCTGCCTAACCAGAGGGATTTCTTCACAATCGGATATATGACTCACAATTTGAAATGTCAGCCATTATATTACTCATAGTCTGTGATGACACATGGATTCTATGTGTTCTATCATGCCATGCTATAAATAATCTAACCCGTTTCTATACAGGCCTTACCTCATTATGGATGAACAACCATGAACCCAAAGAATGACAGTAGGCACACAACTATAAAGAGCTGACGGATTACTAAAAGCAGAAATAATTTGGGGTGCCTTGGCACATATAGGTGCAGTATATATATTGTGGGTGCTCAGTCATGTCTCCTATGTCTATTAGTGCACCGTGGAGACCAGAGGCCAGATTTGCTAAGCTGCAGGTTTGGAAAAGTGGAGATGTTGCCTATAGCAACCAATCAGATTCTAGCTTACATTCTCTAATATTTAATAGGAAAGTGAGAGCTAGAATCTGATTGGTTGCTATAGGCAACATCTCCACTTTTAGTAAATCTGGCCCCAGTAGAGGACTTCTTGTCAAGAAGAGTAGGTTCAGTTGAGAATTATGGCCAAGACCGTCATGGTTGCCTGACTCTCTGGACTATTGCATTGACTAGTTCATCTTTCATGTCTTCCATGGTCTCACCTTACTTATATTATATTGTGCCCTCCACCTACCTCTTCATTGCAGAAGCCTGTGATTTCTGTTCTATTCTGTAAACAATGTAATAAAAAGTAATACATTTATATTTCCACTAAATTAATTACTCTTTTTCTTTTAATGCTGAGAGAAATATAAAACTATGAAACTATGAAAGACCAGGTCCCTAGGTCAGATTGTGCTGAATTTGACGAGAAAAGGCAAATTCACTTTAAGGTCCCTTTTAATCATAAAATAGATTTCGTTTGTAATGTAACTTCACCTCTTATTAGTTTGTTTTCATTTAATTTATTGTTCTATTAAAGTTTTCCAAAAGTGACAAGGAACAGGAAGAAGGGCGAGCAGAAGACAAACAAGACTTCATTTAAATGGTCACGGGTTCTCATAATCGCTTTCTGATCCTGCCCTAGGGGACACTTGGCTTCCCGATTCACCTGTCTACATCCTCTTCACAGTTCCTTTTGGAAAATTACACCGGATCATATGTATTGTTTATTTTTCTCTAGAAATGCTGTCCACAGAGGGCGTGATCCTGAGCTAACAGAAACGGCAAAAATACAGCAAATTTGCACCTTGCCAAAACCATCTTACACTAAGGGTAGGGGGAGATTTAAAGTGTACAGAGATATTTAAAGATGGGAATGATCTAAATAGACAAAAAATGCAGCCAATCATTATCAATACTGGACTGGATCCATTCTTCCGCTGTCGCTGTAGTTGGATCCCAGCTGCATCCTAACTACCACAGAGGCAAGTGGAGGCCACTCCCCACACTCGTATGGAGTTACCATATCTCACCCCTAACTTAAGATTTCCGCATTATCCCATAAAATGCGGACATTGTGGGAATCTAGATTTGTACGTAAGGATTGAAACAACATTCCTGCCACATTCCATTGAATCCAGATCCGTCCTGGTAACGCAACGATTGGGTGTGTGATGCTTCCGATCCTAACAATCCCTATAATAGCACCATAATATCGCTTGGAAAACACCCGCATTTTGCGAATGCGCACGTGACACATCCCCAGTATGGATCTGCTGCTTGCGGAAGTTGGTTGGTTTTTTATTACACTGCGCATGCACGTGCCAAATGTTACACAATAGGGACCGTATTTACACTTTACGATTTTGCTTCTTTATCCGTGCGTATTTTTAGAATTGGATAAACTGTGCATGCATAGTAACTCTTTTTACACAAGCTACATAGGATTTCGGCCCGGAAATCCATTAGGCACGGACTTCAAACAGTTTGCAAAGACAGGTGCAAATGTACACCTGTGTAAAACCATGTGGACGTGCAGAATGGAGTGGTGGTAGGAGGTGACAACAAATTTAAACCGTGTTAGAGTTCAGAGGTAACATTTCCAAGTTCAACTCTAAACTACAGTTTCAATTATGCATGTGCAATTAGGAACCTATTTTTTTTTATGTTACTTTAAACTATTTTGTCAGTCCCTTTAAATGTCTATAATGCTGTTGTGTTTTTTTTTGTTTTTTGTTTTTTTATTTGACGGTAACATTTCCTGTTTTTCAACAATTCTGTTTCTGTATAGCTAATCTTGGTAATCTCCCCAGTGTTTATTCCAGCGTAACACTTCTTTATCCACCAATTCAACTTTTAATGTACAAATATTTCTAACCTTTTGCATACTTCCCCCTACATAAGTTTCAAAGTGTCTTTTCATATCTAGTTCAGTGAGTGTTTAGAATATTTAATGGAAGTGATTGCCCTACTTGGCCCAAATAATATTAAAGCCTTGTGGAGGGAGGGGGAGTGATCTGGAAATAAGAAGGGTTAAAAGTCGCAATGCATCAAGGTGCAAATTTGTTCTGTTGGTGGCTTTGCTTCTGAAGGATTGGTTCAGAGTTTGAGAGTAACAGCTAAAAGAGCTGCACAAATCTGCACCTTGATAGAGTTAAACTGGACAAAAAGTATTAGAATTGAGAGGTGATATTCATTAGCCTAAATCTAAATTACAGTTTATACTGATCAGTATTTGTGTGAAATAAGCAGGAGAAATGTATTTTCATCACTTGCAAAAAAAGCACCATCAGCAGGGGGCGATGTTCAGCTTATTGCGAGTTGTTTTGTTACTTTATATAGCAATTCAGCATTAGTGCTATTAACATTTACATTGTGCAGGAATCCAGTTGCAGCTGTGGAGAAAACTTTAGCTTTGTGGAACAAAATTATTTAACAGAGGCCATATCTCCAGAAAGACATAAATACATTAGAGACCGTGCAAAGAAGAGCAACTAAAATGGTGCATGGCCTTTGTAACAAATCATACCAAGAAAGGCTAGAGGAACTAAACATGTATAGCTTGGAGGAGAGAAGGGAGAGGGGTACATGATAGCAGCTTTCAAATACATCAAGGGTTGTGACCAGCTAGAGGAGGGTACCATTTTTCAAAAGAAAAGGTGTAATAGAACACGAGGGCATGAATATAAACTGGAGGGTGGTAGATTCAAAGGAAATGTGCGGAAAAATTACTTCACTGAAAGGGTGATAGATAAATGGAATATTCTCCCATCTGAGGTGGTTGAGGCCAATACAGTAGAACAATTTAAACATGCTTGGGATAAATATAAGGGTATCCTAAATTGTAAACCAAATTGAGGGTAAATAGGGTCTAGGGTCAGTATAGTTTTCAATAAACAAATGGGCAGACTAGATGGGCCATGTGGCTCTTCTCTGCCGTCACTTTCTATGTTTCTATGTTAACATGGTAATTGATGGTTAAAGATGCATTAAGTCAGAGTTCCCTAATATACAGACTTTGGGGTTGGGGCTTTTGGGGCCAGATTTAGGAGCTACAACAAAGATGTAAATCTGCACTTGAATTGTGAGGGGTGAAAAAGCATATTCTGGATGCAGGGAAAATATACAGATTTTACATTTTGCACACAAATACTGATAAGCTTTAATTTAAAACTGTAATGAGGAGATGACCTAGGAACACTGGGCCTGATCCAGACCTACGCTCATGTGTGTAGCGTATTTACGCCAGTGTACCAACGATGCACTCACATAGGCACTCCCCCTGGTCGTACTTACTCTTGCCATCTTACCCCCGGCAAACCCTACCCTAACTTTTCTGATCGTAACCGCGGGCGGCCGTAATCTCCTTGCGTAGTTACGATGCTTAGCATGCCCATACTGGACGATTTACAGGGTTTTAGGGTTAGGCTGAAGTTAAGGTTACGCTCTTTGATATTTCGCATAACAATACTGCAATGGCATTACCCGGATGGCATTACATTTGTGAACAGTCATACTTTGCAGACCTAATATTGTTGACTGTATGAGAAAGTAGACATTTCAGTGATTCTGATAGGCGCAGCAGCCTCCCAGATACCCTCCGCCTCCTCCAAAATCCAGCATCGTCTTTAGCGGAAAGGGCGGGTAATTTTCTATGAATAAATAGCAATATCTGTCATATAAACAGAGAGAGAGAGAGAAAGCGTTTTCCCACAAAACTGTAATATGAAACAACTGCCCACAACTAATTTTACAAGAATGTCAGGATCGATGGCTAGATGTGAACTACAACGCCCAGCATGCATCTCTGACTTGATAAGCACACAACAGACACAAGGCTGAAGAAAGTCATGGAATTGGTATTTTATTTTATGCGGCAGAAAATAAAGTTTATATTAAAATCGCCAGCTCTTTATTTTCTCAAGTCCAATACTTGCCACTGTAAATGTTCTCTCCATATATTCAACCTTGAGCTGCCTTGAATGTTATTTTTTATAACTGTATACAACCGAGTCTAGTCAGTTAACTTATCAAGATGCACCAGTCAGCATTTTGACTGCAGCTAGTGATACTCAGCAGATGGAGTTTACTTTCAGTGACTCACACACAGTATATTATCTGTCACTAGTAACTCACACCATGCACATTGAGCACCTCCTATCTCTATCCCCCTTCTACCAATTCAATAAATTATAGAAACGTTTCCTGTAATTACTGACACTTGTTTGTTTGTTATTATGGTACCTCCTCCACCTTTAGGCATTGGCTGCAGAAATACAGTAAATACAAAAGTTATCCTACAGGTTGAGCAGTATAATTGAAGCAGAAAGATGGCATCCAGATAAGAACAAAAAAAGTGAGCAAATATAGATGAAAGTTTGGAGTGCACAGCCAAATGATTAGTGAAATGGCATAAGATGGAGAAATAGAGAATAGAACAGGGAAGTATAAGATGGCCAGAAATAGAATAGGAGGTGAAGGGAATATTGTTTAGTGAAAGTTTTAGAGAGAGAGAGAGAGAGAGAGAGAGAGAGAGAGAGAGAGAGAGAGAGGATAAAAAGGCAACTCCAAAATGACTAAGGAAAACCAGGAGGACGGAGAGTTAGAATAGAAACGAAAATAATATAAAAAGAGACAATTAGAAGAGGGTGGTAAGTGAAAAGTGTTTTGGAAGGTTGAGAGGTAGAAGAGAAGTGGGTGAAGCCACAGCGGAGACAGTTTTTAGCCAGTTTGGAGGCAGGTAGGAAGAGTCTGAGGACGCAGTGGAGAATGTTTTGCCAAGTTGGGAGGAAGGTAGGAAGAATCTAAGGACGCAGTGGAGAAAGTTTTGCTAAATTGGGAGAAATGTAGGAAGCGTCTGAGGACGCAATGAAAAAAGTTTAGCTAAGTTGGGAGGAAGGTAAGAAGAGTGTGAGGACGCAGTGGAGAAAGGTTTGCTAGGTTGGGAGGAAGGTAGGAAGCGTCTGAGGACGCAGTGAAAAAAGTTTAGCTAAGTTGGGAGGAAGGTAGGAAGAGTGTGAGGACGCAGTGGAGAAAGGTTTGCTAGGTTGGGAGGAAGGTAGGAAGCGTCTGAGGACGCAGTGAAAAAAGTTTAGCTAAGTTAGGAGGAAGGTAGGAAGAGTGTGAGGACGCAGTGGAGAAAGGTTTGCTAGGTTGGGAGGAAGGTAGGAAGCGTCTGAGGACGCAGTGTACAAAGGTTTTGGGGACGTTTGGAGGCAGGTAAGAAGCGTAAGAGCGCAGGAGTTGGTTGTCCCCTCCCTGTGGCCAGCCGAGAACTCAGGAAACAGTGTTTCCTCTGCTGTCTCTGGCTCAGGAGACACTGCCAGACGAGCACATGGGAAGGAGCGGCTGGCCCCTGTTTACAACATGCCTTCCTGCATCCCAAGGGAAACCAGCCCGCGGCAACATGCAGACCAAGGAGCTGACCGAGATCTCCATCCTCAACTCCCAACCCAAAGTGGACATCCTCTGGGAGCCACCCTCGGAGAACCTGCGCAAGTTGAAGAAGAGGAAAGTTCTAGTGGAGCAGAAGAAGAGGCTATCGGCGTGGACTCTGTTCTTGGCACTGCTGGGCATAATCATTATGGTCATTCACACCGAACTCCTCTGGTATGGCACCTGCCAGGTAAGGACGTGCTGGCTACAGGAATGTGTGCTTTATGGTTGTGTTTTACCATCACACCTGTTTGCTTTTATGGAAACGCTTTTGGAACCCCTTATCTGGGGGTTATCTGTGTTAAGGAATTTAGGGTCAAAACAAATCCACAACTATGTTTCTAGGTTTTATCATATTATATTGTGAACTTCAATAAGGGTTTGGAAATATTGTCTATTTCTGGCACAAAGTGAAGCTGGTAATTGAACAAAGAAATGTAACTTAAAATGCCTTTCTATTCTATCTACGAGTTAAATGTTATGAGTGTTTAATGCAGACTTATCTGTAATGTCTGCTTAACACAGAATACTTCACTTAAGCCGCTGCAACAACTTTAGCAGATCCTACAATTAAGCCAAACACAGGAGTCTGTCAGATGCCCAGATGTGCAACAATTATACAAAAAAAAAGTCATAGACAAGGATCTTGGACAACTCCTGCAGTTGTAGTTTTTAGGTGCCTGCTGTTAATCATCTTTGTAGTTTTTTGGTTACTATTTTTAGATTTGGAAACATAATTTTTTTGGATTGCAAACTGTTACATCACATTTGCTCATTTCCAGTAGTTGTGTGTGTGTGTGTGTGTGTGTGTGTGTTCTAGAGTTTGGGGCTGATCCAGAGTTATCCTTATACTATTTTATAAGTGTAAAGCTGGGTAAATTTACACTTTCCCCTAAGTATTGTTCCAAACAAATAACAAACAACCTTTTGAAGGAATAGAGTACAACTGTGTACTCTACAATGTTCATACCTGACAGCGCTTGATTGCATCTTTTAAACATTTGAAATTTTAGCAATCAAACAAAAAAAGCCCACACTGAGCTGCCGATATTGTGTGTAGCATGTTTCATACTCGTTGGGAACAGAAAAACGTTGTATTTTATCTAAAGTGTCAGTGGACGATTGCACCAGCTTAGGTGTAAGTGAATGATGGAGAAGAGTTTTGATCAATGAAAGTCTCTATTCTTAGTAAGAACACAGGCCTACACACCTAACAATTATTAAAACTGTTTTAAAACACACACTACACTATACTATTTTTTTTAAAGCCTGAATGATAGCACACTGCCACATATCTCACATCTCATCTTTATTTATATAGCTTTAAATTGTTTTTTTTTATTTAAATTCTTTATTATAGTTAAACAGGACATATATTTTACTAGTTCAAATTAATAAATTAGAAACTACTTTGCAGGTTTCACACTTGTTTAGGCTGCTGCATTGCACCTCAGCCTAGCTTTCTATACATATTCATTTGCATGTTTTAAAAGCATGCTCAATTGAAGTGCTACCTAGCAAAGCTTTGGACAGGGCGCTCGCATATTCTATATCCGGGATAATAGCTGGGCTTGAAAACCAAAAACCAGAGAAAACAGAGTGGCATGAGAAAAATCACAATTAATGTAGATAATAATAATAATAATAATAATAATTTAAAAATATAAATAGATAAAAATGTCAATAGAGTGGAGATCTAATATAGCAACAATGGGGTTATGGGACGGTTAAGGTTAGACTGTGGGGCAAGGATCGTTAGGGGAGGGTTGATGTTGGGTTGCGGGACGTGGATGGGCAGGCTCAGTATGTACCTGTTACCACTTCGAAGACTGGTGTAGTCACGGGATCCTCACTGTCTCACTGTAAACTGAGGCATTATCACTACGGACGTTGTTTCATTGCTGCAAAGTGATGTTTGCATCTGCTGTTATATGCTCACTGTCATTGTGCACATACACAATGCTAACAATCGCTGTGCTTACACCTAAAAAATAGCCCCTTTATATGTGCGTTAACAATAACTGTATTACAAAGCATTTGGTAAATAAGGTGGTAAGATTACTTCTAATAATTCCACTGTGGGGAATCTATATGTGGTGAATTTATGTTTGTGATGAAAATAAGAGGTGTAAAAATAAGGTCTATGGATTTTTTTTTATTGTTGAATTAATTCATTTTTATTGAATTTTTTAACTTGCCCAAAATGTCACTGGTTTGCAAACGTATGTCACTGGTACACCTTAACCAGTAACCAGCACTTGCCACAAATACTGCAACAGAGTTCTTGGTACAGACCGTAACCTGCTACACTCTCCACTGACCTTGAAAGAGTTTACATGTAGCTGTATGTAATGTGCTATGTTACAGCAGAGGATTTCAGCAGAATGTGCTGTCACTACAGAATTTTAAAGTTCACGTAATGGAATCTGAAATTTATTTACAGACAGGAGCAGAATTTAAAAAAGGAACAAATCTGCTAGTAATTGTGTTTATTTATTTGGGATACAGGTAGATACTATCGGCCTTTAGCTTTCTGTTTAGTTGCATACAAACATTGAACAACTTTATTTTAAAACTGCAAATCAGAGATAAGTTAAGACTCCCTCTGTCTATTCTAATTTTGCCTGTACATTTTAGGTTTGCCTCCTCCTGCAGCGCAACATGGCTTGGTCAATGTGTTAATGTCATCCTAATCTAACGCTGTATCATGTCCATGGGAGGCTGAGAAGGTGGATAGTCAGACAATATAACATTTCAGGAGTAAAGCCGTGCCTTGGGTCTCTGAAGGGAGCATTTGTTAGAATCAGGGCCCCCCCACCAGGAGTTTTGGGTTTTGGGGACCAGGACATGAGCCGCGGCGCTCTGCCATCTATGTGACATCACCCATGATGTCACATAGGGAGCAGAGTGCCACGGACCTGTTCTGATTTGCACTGGGCTGATGACTATGCTTCTACACCTATCCAAGCAGCAAGTATACCTGCTTCTGGATATATAAGGTGAGTATTGGTGGGCCCAGGACACAAGTCCCCTGCTCAAGAACAATTAGTCACCCTTCAGCAGTAATTTTAGAAAATGCTGTTTCATGGATGTGATGGTGTGATTTAAAGTTATAGGGCAGTGGAATGTGTGAGGTGGCACCGCAGTTTGGCGCTTTATGCATGTTGCATCAATATTTCATGTTCCTTGTGATTTTGGCCCTGCATTTGAATAGGAGGCCTGGGTTGATAAGTATTTATCAGACATAATAAGCGGTAATGAGTATTTTTTAATAGCATATAACTCTTTGTATGTCGGTACACATGGGTTAATAATACAGGTAATGCAATTAACATTTGCCTTATTAAGAGAATCCAACCCATCCACCCAAATAACCTTTATTCCTTCTGAAGAAATCACTCAAAGAGTTAAGAAACGCGTCAAGTTTTTTATGAACAATTCACTGTTTACCCATCAAATTGAGAGAGACTTGAAGTTACTGCTCTCCTATACTGAACACGAGAGATTCTCTTTTAACAATTGAATGTAGCGTAGCTAAAGCTCTTGAAGACAATATTCCCCTTTAGCCGACTCCATTCGGCGACTGTTACGAGGACTTCGCCGCACTAAGATTGGATTCAGCGTATACCTTTGGCTGCTCTCCAAATCACAGGTGCAGTGCCCTATTGCAGCCTCCTAACATCTATACAGCCAGCTGCTTGGCACTAACGCGGCCCCCGCTTGATTGGTGCGTGGACCTGCTTGTCATTTTGTTGTTATATTCTACATGTGCATATTGGACCTTGCACCCAGAGCCGTAGGAGCCAAATTACAACTTGCTGCCTATACCATCAACAACGGTCTGCTGGATTCATTAGTCAGCAAACTGACTAATGAAGCGCAATAAAACCTATGGGCAGCCGCAAACACCTTACCAGGAGAGGTCCTCACGTCTCCTAAAATAAGTAAAAATAAAGTAAGAAAATGGTATGGGTTATCAGGCACTAAGGTAATCCTCAGAGAGAGAAGAGTGCCAGTTGGAGGTGTCTAGATGGATAAATAAATATCTAAATATGTTTAAATAAATATATATATAAATAAACACCCAATACGTCCAATCAATAGTCCAATTGATAGGTAGCAAAAAAATATATATATACTGAAGTAAAGGTCCACTTCCTATAATATATGATCTGTGACTGCGACAAATAAATAAATAAATATATACAATAGATCCAATCACTAGTCCACTCAATAGGTAAACGAGGGAGCAACAAAAGTTCCAATGTTGATAGGTCCACCACCTATTAATAGATGATCTTTAACTCCAAATGAGAGGGACATGCGGATAAAACAAAGAATCTTTAATTACAACCAATTCATTAATACATCAAACATAAAACTGATCCTGACATCATACCAAGAAACGATGGAAAAGGATACTCGCGAGTGGCACCCGTCGCCAGATGTAAATCCCGGGTACGGCGTTCTGACCAGCCTCGTTGTCGGGTCCCTGGAAGATGACGTCCTGATCGGGTTACAGGCTCCTGGCTGACGCGTTTCAGGCTCTCCTGAGCCCTTTACCAAAGTCATGCTGGATACGGTTGTGACACACAGTGCACACGACACGTGGATTTAACTCTAATAAGCCAGCAGCTATTGCATCCTCATGGTATATGCCTGTCCTGGAGCCAAGTCACGTAACGTACAATCCAACCATTATTACCATAATATAAGATACATTGGGGAACTATTATGAACTCTGGTTAGTTTGTATCAATCTTACTTCTGCCACGTCCTACATGAAGTTGTCATCAGTCAACTATTCACATTTACCATTGGATAAATAACTAAATTTCTCCTTTCTATATTTAGTCTAAGCTGCCTGATCAACAGCTTTGGTTATTTCAGGGTACTGTTCAGTGTTTTTTAATTATTTGATATTTTATGATGTATGTCACTATTAAAAATGATCAAATACTATTCCCAAGCGCTTATTGTGTTTTTAATTTGTTTTTTAAGGAGTGTCTCCTCCTTCATGGCTGCTGGGACACTTTTACTAATTACTTATTGCACTCACGCAGTCTTCCTAATTGAAGATGCCAGTATATGTCTCATTATATATTATTAGATCACAGCATTGGAAATCAGGGGGCGATGCGTCAATAATAAATATGATAATAACAACAATAATAATACAGTTTGGGAGCAGTGCCTCAAATTCATGAATTTCCTGGAATGCTGAAGAGCGTTGGCAAGTTTTTAGTGTTACCATCTACTCTGGACACATTCGGAAATCATTTGTCTAGAGTCTGAGACCTAGGGGCGGATGCAGACCTATGACCGCCCGTGTTTTTACGCTTTTCGTAAGCGTAAAAGCGCCCATTTGTACTCACTGCGTATGCGCATGGTAGATGTTCTGCAAAGAAACGCTGAGCGTATGGGCCTTGAGCGTACCAGCTTCGTAACAACGCACGAAGGGGAATGCCAGCCATATGAAACCCGTAATCACGATTTGTGGGTGGGGAGAGGTATTTAAATCGTACAGTATCGGCTAAGCGTCATAAATATGGACCCCCATGGTTACACACAGATAAGTTAGGGTAGGGTTTGGTCAGTCTAAGTCAGCATAAATATGGACGACCGAGGGGAGTGCCTAGGGGAGTGCTTCATAGGTACGCTGGCGTAAATACGCTATGCACAGGGACGTATTGCGTAGATCTGGATCAGGCCCATAGTGATGGTAGTTCTTGCAAATCAAAATAACACAGCTGTTATGTCATTGTTACTTGTTATAAATCCTATCATTTAGTCTGTATTATTCCTGCCTACAGGAGCCCTTTTAGACCAAAATAATGTGTAGTGCTTGGAGTTTTGGATTTTTTACTCAATTGTAAAGACTGTCCCAATTCTTGGGCTGTAAAACGGGTGGGGCATATGGGAATAGGACAGGATTTGACCAGACATGGGACCGAATTCACAACCCCATATTTTTTTTACATACGTTTCTAAATTTCCGAATGCGTAGTAACTATTTTACGATATCTACGTAGCGTTTCGCATGTACGCAATCTACGTAACGAAACACTACGTAGATAGCGTAAAATAGTTACTACGCATTCGGAAATTTAGAAACGTATGTAAAAAATACGGGTTGTGAATCCTGCCCATGGTCATCTGTGGCAGGGTTTGGATTATTTTGTCCCTTTTTCAAGATTCTGAATGTTGGGAGCTGCAATTCCCAGAAACTGGTGTTTGCCGGTACAACGGTCTGGTTTGTGTCAGACCATCGTGTCACAACAATTACCGTTAGTCTCCATTTTGGACAGTGGTAGTGCTGTGAAGAGTGATCTGCCAATAAGTAAGCACTTCCATCCTAGCATAGCCCTAGCCCAGGGGTTGCCAAACCCGGGCCTCAAGCATCAGCAACAGTGCATGTTTTCCAGGTCTCCTTGTTGGGGCACAGATGTGTTCATTACTAACTGAAACATTATTAAAGATCTACAGGTGCTAGTGATTATCTCAGCTCTGATTATCTGAGGAGACCAGGAAAACATGCACTGTTGGTGGTGCTTGAGGCCCGGGTTTGGCCACCCCTGTCCTAGCCTTTTCCTTCATGAGCCTTAAACCTCCATGTCCCACAGCCTAACCCTAACCCTCTCTTCATGAAGCCTAACCCTAACCTCTGCTGGCCGCAACCACCACAGTGGAAATAGGTACCTGTTCCCAATAGCAATTTTCTGTGTGGCCATTCCTGGAAATGATATTATGCCATATACACACAAAATGGAAGTTGCTCAATCAATTTATAGGTAAATGCAAACAGATGCATGATAAGCCATTCAGCTAGCGGCTTTATCATTGTGGAAATAGGGCCAGATGAACAGCAGGTGCATGCAACACGCTCAATTCTGGGTCATACACAAAAGGGCACTGTGACCTAGTGGGGAGTGATGAGCGTTTCACTAGTGGACATAGCGGACCATATTCACAGTTTAGAGTAAAATTGCGATCTTACCTAAATATATGCACGTGAAAAATCCGCAATATCGGTTCAGAGAAAATGAAGAACCCAGTTAACCCCTCCCCCTGAGTCGGGAGTGCAACATAAGGGCGTAAGTCTTTCCTGCGTATAATTAGATACGTGCGGACTCTATTAGCTGTGAATCGTTCATGCGTAATGGTGCTTAAAATTGCTTATGATTCAAAGATACCTAACTAAACGCACTGATTAGGCTCTGGAAAAGTAAAATCAATTTTATTTTTAAAACAGCAAGTACTCTCATTAACATTGTAATAAAAAATAACCATTAAAAATTAAGAAAGAAATTTAAATAAACATGACATACTTTAGAAACCAAAAAAAAACAACAGATTTTGCATGAAGTTATAAAAATAATGGTCCACTACATATAGGAAGTTTCATAAAACATTTACAAAAGAATATTTAAAAAAAATAAAAAGCAAAACAAACAACCAATACAGTTATATCGAAGTAAATGTAATTGTGTTTGTTTAAAAACTCTACATGGTTAAAGTCTAGCGCAAAATGTGAAATACGCAGAAGATTTAAAAAACAAGCCTTTATTTGTTTCATTGATAAACACGCATCCATTGATTAGAAACACGCAGCAGGTGTGGGCTGAACTAAGTAAGAGAAGACACATGGCTTCCCAGCAAACACTCAACGGGGTTCCTCAGCTTACCAGTGGTCGAGGGCTACATTAACTTTTCCTGTGAGTATGTTGGTTTCCATAAGGCTCTCCTACCTGTGAATCAGTCCTAACTCTGTTTGAACACCCATACTGTACATGATTAGTAGCCCGAGTGCAGCTCATTTGTATTGAGTCTTGCCCCTCTAGCCACACATGCGGGACTGATTATGTGCCAATGCCTGCATCAGTCCTAAGTCAGACATCCGTGTATATGAAACAGACAGCCAGGGCTTTGGGTTTCCGTGCATATATTTGAGTTCTGGGCATGCGCAGTTTAACTGATTGTAAAAATATGCACGTAGATTCTACACTTACTGAAGAGTGTGAAGATGGTCCACCGTCACTATATGCATGTTCACACAATGCAGAGATCACACAAATGTTTAAAAAACAACCATTATTCCAGTTTTAGATGTATAGATTTGTACCTACTTATCTTGGTGTACCTACTAATGAAGTCAATGATGTGTATTTTGGTCAATAATAAATGCAATGAATGAATATGGTGTCAGCTTTGCATGATTTAATATTGGCATCTATTTGGTAAAAGCAGTTTCCGTGCCCACAGTTGCTTGTCAGGCCTTTAATTGTGGTTTATATATAAACAGGTTGGCAAAGAAAAACATGTGCACACAATCTCCATTGTCATTATTGAAATGTTGCCCAATTATGACTTGTGACCTAATGGATAACAATAGTAAATGACATCTCAGAAGAGCTGTTTGCAGCTCAAGAAGTTGTATGGTTAAGCGTCTCATTTATATGCGTGGATCCACCAAAATCCACACTATAACGATCAACTGAAGACCAGGGGCCTGATCCAGAGGTACGCCCGCCGTCGCTAGGACGGCGTAAGCGTAAGATCGGCTTTTCAGCCAATCTGCGCATGCGCCGGGCAGATGTTGCCAGGCGTTGCTACGGCAACGCCCGATCCTGGATCGGGCGTCCGTAGCAGCCCCGTAGGAACGCTGGAGGGGACGTCCCCCAGCGTCCCTACGTACAGGTTAGTGTAGGTGGGCGGGGGGGAC
>WWET01001896.1:281486-293105 GCA_011038615.1 Limnodynastes dumerilii | reverse complement strand
CATACGCCCGCACAGGGGGAGTGTCAAGGTAAGTGAACGCCGATACGCTGTGCTTTAGTAATATAGCGCCATCAGACTTTGTAGCGCTTCATAATTCCAACAATCAGTGGCAGTGTTGCTGAGGCATTTTCTTTCCTTTGTTTCTGTTGCTAGCAGAGTAACCCCTGCCCTTCATGCACCTGTTTGCATTTGCCTAGAAATTGATTGAGCAACTTCCATTTTTTGTTTCATTATAACAAGACTGTATAGGAAAAGAGCCCTGTCGGCAGGCTTACACTTTATAGGACATTGGGAATTAATACATAAGGACAACAGCTATATAGCACACACTGGAGCAGCCAGGTTGTGTGGTAAAAGTGCTCAGTGCTCTGTATGATCCAGTTACACAGCAGTGTTAGTAGCAGGACTTGGACATTTTTTCTTTATATACTAAAATTACTCTAAGTTTGTGTTAATCATGAAACAGAAGGAAAATGAAATAGCAAAGTAGTTGTAAATAGGGTAGACAAATGTTAAGAAGTGGATTGGGGAATTTGATAAGCTTGTCTGAAAAAAGTTTTAAGCGAACGCTTGAAAATTCAACGAGTAAAGCATAGTGGATGAGGAAAGTTATTCCAGATAGTGGGTGTAGCCTGAGAGAAGTCCTCTATTCAGGAATCAGAGCATTTGTTTAGTGTGGAAGAGAGCTGTATGCCCTGTGAAGATCTGATAGAGTGAGTTGGGATATATCTTGTGATGAGTAAGAATATGTATGAGGGTATAATCTTATTGATGGGTTTCTAGGTTAGCAAAAGCATTTTGTATTTAAATCTTGTAAAATACAAGCAACCAAAGTCAAGATTGACATAGTGGATATGAAAAGCGTTTAGCAAGGAAATCCAGTGTAGATGTTGCATGCAGTATAGACTGTAGGAGGGTGTCAAGTAACCAGAGGTATACCAGAGGTGTCAGGGAATAACCAGAGCGCACTAGATTACTCTGGCACTTAGGTACAGCAGTCACACAGGTAAGGAGCAGAGAAGGGTATAATATTGCCTTTATTGCACCAAAAACAATAAAAATGATAGCCAGGCAATAAATGCAGCAAACTATAAATCACAAAGTATACAAAAACATGCCAGTAACTGTACCATGTTATAAGGTTCCCCTGAGAGTCTCTAGCTAGCAATGCAGTCCATACGGTGTCACCAAGTGATACTGCAGAATCCTGGAGTCACAGATCTTGAGACGCTCACTGACCCAATGTCCACACACCAGCTGCAGACTGTCTGGTTAAATGTCTTGTGGATCCCGAACGCTCAGCAAATGCTCTCTACCATGTTCTCTAACATTTGACAGGGACAGGGATAAAAGATACCATGTCCATGTGTGAAATGAGGTGCAAGGTAACTGCCACCTTGTATGTTCCCCCTATTTCATCACAGGGGGTAAAGTACATTTACAATACAAATCTATAAACCTCTGAGTTTAAGGAATTTGAAATATGCTTTATTAATCCAAAATGAAGTTAGTCAGCACAAGAAGCCGGAGGGTCATTGCTGAATCAGCAGGATTGCGCAACCACTGCTCATTCCAGAATCAGCTGCATCGCAGATCGTCCGGCGATGCCTTCTGGCTGCAGATGAATGATAGACACAGACACTTAGTTCATTTGAAATCTCTCATAAGCATAGGGCTTATTGTATGCTACAAGCTGCAATTCAGGTTCATCAGTACGGAATCCAGTGTGCTTGGATTTTACTCATGTAATTGAATTCACCGTCTGAGAAAACATACAAATGTTTATGTTTAGAGAGTATAAAGTAACTGGTGGCAACTTTTCTAAGCCTCTGAAGTCACTTTGTGGCTGACCTGATGGATATGTCGATCTGAGCACATGCCTGTGATCGTGTAAAAATTGTGATGTTGTCCCTGGACTGTAGGCATTCTTGGATACTGCGTAATGGACTAAATGTGTCTTTATGTCTGTTTTATATCAGTAATAGCTAATGGACGTTGTCAGAACAGAAACCACAAATTGTGTTGTGCCACTAATCAGCGCAGTTTTGAACCAACCGTTGCTGTACAATCTGGATTGATGCTGGGTGGAGGGTAGAATGCCCCATGTCCGCTATGTGATGTCCCTAGCTGTTGGTTATGTTGGTCATGGTGACATTGCATATTATGTATAGTATACCTAGCATGTACCATAGTCCCTTGGGCATTGGGCTGGATCCAGATTTAAGAAGGAGTTTAAAAATAAGAGAGGAAAGTTACTCCTGGGCTAAACCATGATGATTGCAGGGGAGTCATTTTTCATCTGTTGCAAACAGTATTAGAGTTGAGAGGTGATGTTTCCTATCCCAAGTCTAAATAACAGTGTTATAGTAAAGCTGGTCAGTATCTGTGTAGTCTAAGCATGCTCATGTAATAATAATAATAAGCTGCACTACAAGTCTAAGCATGCTCATGTAATAATAATAATAAGCTGCACTACAAGTCTAAGCATGCTCATGTAATAATAATAATAAGCTGCACTACAAGTCTAAGCATGCTCATGTAATAATAATAATAAGCTGCACTACAAGTCTAAGCATGCTCATGTAATAATAATAATAAGCTGCACTACAAGTCTAAGCATGCTCATGTAATAATAATAATAAGCTGCACTACAAGTCTAAGCATGCTCATGTAATAATAATAATAAGCTGCACTACAAGTCTAAGCATGCTCATGTAATAATAATAATAAGCTGCACTACAAGTCTAAGCATGCTCATGTAATAATAATAATAAGCTGCACTACAAGTCTAAGCATGCTCATGTAATAATAATAATAAGCTGCACTACAAGTCTAAGCATGCTCATGTAATAATAATAATAAGCTGCACTACAAGTCTAAGCATGCTCATGTAATAATAATAATAAGCTGCACTACAAGTCTAAGCATGCTCATGTAATAATAATAATAAGCTGCACTACAAGTCTAAGCATGCTCATGTAATAATAATAATAAGCTGCACTACAAGTCTAAGCATGCTCATGTAATAATAATAATAAGCTGCACTACAAGTCTAAGCATGCTCATGTAATAATAATAATAAGCTGCACTACAAGTCTAAGCATGCTCATGTAATAATAATAATAAGCTGCACTACAAGTCTAAGCATGCTCATGTAATAATAATAATAAGCTGCACTACAAGTCTAAGCATGCTCATGTAATAATAATAATAAGCTGCACTACAAGTCTAAGCATGCTCATGTAATAATAATAATAAGCTGCACTACAAGTCTAAGCATGCTCATGTAATAATAATAATAAGCTGCACTACAAGTCTAAGCATGCTCATGTAATAATAATAATAAGCTGCACTACAAGTCTAAGCATGCTCATGTAATAATAATAATAAGCTGCACTACAAGTCTAAGCATGCTCATGTAATAATAATAATAAGCTGCACTACAAGTCTAAGCATGCTCATGTAATAATAATAATAAGCTGCACTACAAGTCTAAGCATGCTCATGTAATAATAATAATAAGCTGCACTACAAGTCTAAGCATGCTCATGTAATAATAATAATAAGCTGCACTACAAGTCTAAGCATGCTCATGTAATAATAATAATAAGCTGCACTACAAGTCTAAGCATGCTCATGTAATAATAATAATAAGCTGCACTACAAGTCTAAGCATGCTCATGTAATAATAATAATAAGCTGCACTACAAGTCTAAGCATGCTCATGTAATAATAATAATAAGCTGCACTACAAGTCTAAGCATGCTCATGTAATAATAATAATAAGCTGCACTACAAGTCTAAGCATGCTCATGTAATAATAATAATAAGCTGCACTACAAGTCTAAGCATGCTCATGTAATAATAATAATAAGCTGCACTACAAGTCTAAGCATGCTCATGTAATAATAATAATAAGCTGCACTACAAGTCTAAGCATGCTCATGTAATAATAATAATAAGCTGCACTACAAGTCTAAGCATGCTCATGTAATAATAATAATAAGCTGCACTACAAGTCTAAGCATGCTCATGTAATAATAATAATAAGCTGCACTACAAGTCTAAGCATGCTCATGTAATAATAATAATAAGCTGCACTACAAGTCTAAGCATGCTCATGTAATAATAATAATAAGCTGCACTACAAGTCTAAGCATGCTCATGTAATAATAATAATAAGCTGCACTACAAGTCTAAGCATGCTCATGTAATAATAATAATAAGCTGCACTACAAGTCTAAGCATGCTCATGTAATAATAATAATAAGCTGCACTACAAGTCTAAGCATGCTCATGTAATAATAATAATAAGCTGCACTACAAGTCTAAGCATGCTCATGTAATAATAATAATAAGCTGCACTACAAGTCTAAGCATGCTCATGTAATAATAATAATAAGCTGCACTACAAGTCTAAGCATGCTCATGTAATAATAATAATAAGCTGCACTACAAGTCTAAGCATGCTCATGTAATAATAATAATAAGCTGCACTACAAGTCTAAGCATGCTCATGTAATAATAATAATAAGCTGCACTACAAGTCTAAGCATGCTCATGTAATAATAATAATAAGCTGCACTACAAGTCTAAGCATGCTCATGTAATAATAATAATAAGCTGCACTACAAGTCTAAGCATGCTCATGTAATAATAATAATAAGCTGCACTACAAGTCTAAGCATGCTCATGTAATAATAATAATAAGCTGCACTACAAGTCTAAGCATGCTCATGTAATAATAATAATAAGCTGCACTACAAGTCTAAGCATGCTCATGTAATAATAATAATAAGCTGCACTACAAGTCTAAGCATGCTCATGTAATAATAATAATAAGCTGCACTACAAGTCTAAGCATGCTCATGTAATAATAATAATAAGCTGCACTACAAGTCTAAGCATGCTCATGTAATAATAATAATAAGCTGCACTACAAGTCTAAGCATGCTCATGTAATAATAATAATAAGCTGCACTACAAGTCTAAGCATGCTCATGTAATAATAATAATAAGCTGCACTACAAGTCTAAGCATGCTCATGTAATAATAATAATAAGCTGCACTACAAGTCTAAGCATGCTCATGTAATAATAATAATAAGCTGCACTACAAGTCTAAGCATGCTCATGTAATAATAATAATAAGCTGCACTACAAGTCTAAGCATGCTCATGTAATAATAATAATAAGCTGCACTACAAGTCTAAGCATGCTCATGTAATAATAATAATAAGCTGCACTACAAGTCTAAGCATGCTCATGTAATAATAATAATAAGCTGCACTACAAGTCTAAGCATGCTCATGTAATAATAATAATAAGCTGCACTACAAGTCTAAGCATGCTCATGTAATAATAATAATAAGCTGCACTACAAGTCTAAGCATGCTCATGTAATAATAATAATAATAATAATAAGCAGCTGCACTACAAGTCTAAGCATGCACATGTTATAATAATAATAATAATAAGCAGCTGCACTACAAGTCTAAGCATGCACATGTAATAATAATAAGCTATTCTACAAGTCTAAGCATGCACATGTAGTAATAATAATAATAATAATAATAAGCTGCACTACAAGTCTAAGCATGCACATGTAATAATAATAAGCTATTCTACAAGTCTAAGCATGCACATGTAGTAATAATAATAATAATAATAATAAGCTGCACTACAAGTCTAAGCATGCACATGTAATAATAATAAGCTATTCTACAAGTCTAAGCATGCACATGTAGTAATAATAATAATAATAATAATAAGCTGCACTACAAGTCTAAGCATGCACATGTAATAATAATAATAATACACACACCATAACAGTGACACATGTAGTAATAATAATAATAATAATACACACACCATAACAGATGTGGCAATAATAATAATAATAATACACACACCATAACAGTGACGCATGTAGTAATAACCATACTACACACACCATAACATTGACACATGTAGTAATAATAATAATAAATAATAATAATAATGTAGTAATAATAATAATAATAATAATAATAATAATGAACTGGATTCTGACTTAAGATATGTACTCTGCGAGCAGGAAACAACTGCATTTGTCGACCACGTACACACACGAAGCAGACTCCAGCGCAGATCTAGATCCTGAGGATCTTGATTTCTGTACTGGAAATCTTTCCGATGGCGGGTTGGGATGGGTGGCGAGTGCACAGTCTGTTTGCTAGATGGGAGGGGGGTTTATGTCAGTGTGCATCTCATCAGTCCTAAGTCCGCCGTTCTTGTTCTTGTGAATCGGTCGGCCATGATTTCCATGCATATTTTTGAGTTCTGGGCATGCGCAGTATATTTGCACAGAAATTGCACTTACATAGGTCTAAATCAGCTCTTCTGTTCTTAGCCTAATAACAGTGCATTACAAAGCCAAGGCACAGGTGTCAGCAGAGCTGATAAGGATTGGGTTTTCAGTTACAGCTGATCGGGGAAGGGGGAGGAGGGGTCAAACCAAGGTGACATGAGACCTAACACCAGCCCTGCACCCACCCTCATAATCACGTTTTATGCAATAGTTTTCCTTGTTGGTTCAGTTTCAGGAGAGCTTATTTCTAGATGAAACTATTGTGCAAAACAAAAATCACGACCATTATACTTCTCTACTCTCAATTTATAAAGCTAATAATCATCTAGGGCCGTATTCACAATTTATAAAGCTAATAATCATCTAGGGCCATATTCACAGATCCGTTTTATAAAAGTACGCAATTATACGCACACACGTAGCAAGGCCACACCCATGACACTCCCCTCACACTGACGGGTTGTCTTTGACTTACAGGGCACCCTTATGTCTACGTGTGTAGTTACGGGCGTACGTCAAGGTACAAACGTGCGTATCTATCTAACCGCGCCCTCAAATTTACATTTAAATGCATCCCCTGCCCACCCTGTCTCACTTAACTTTTCAGATACGTATTTCAACCCCGCCCCTCCATACGTATGTCCCCAAGTGCGATTCACATGTCCGTGCCTAAAGCACATACGTGCGTGTATTCCACGTAACTTATGTAAATAAGTTCATCCGATCTTAAAAATACGCACGCAACTCCACAGGAAAACGGATCTGAGAATACGGTCCCTAATCTGTACACTTTCAACAATATTATATAAAGATGGATTCTAATTAATTATATGCATTTTAATATATCAACCAACATCTGAAAGATGCGGTCCCAGTGTTTGAAATGGCTCACCTCAGAATAGTTCTTCCAAAATATCTTTATTGGTTAACCTCAATGAGAGAGTCATATGCATTTCATACTTTCATTTCAGCTCTGTGAACTAACCTCTGGCCATTTACTGATGGGAGGAACTAACACGCTTAAAATAAATGGAAATATACAAATGACATGATGAAAAGCTTTTGACTGTTTTTAGGAATAGTTTGTCTGATTGTGAGAGTCTGGTAAACCGGAATTACTGCTTTTTTAGAAAGTGTTAATAAGTTCTGTGATCCTAAAAATGTAAAGTTTTGCTTTCAATGTGATCATATTTCAGTTCTAGACATAGGTGTATCTATAATGGGTGCAGGGTGTGCAGTGCACACAGGCCCCTCAGAATAGGGGGCCCTATGGCATGCATCCTGCACCCTGGATTGGCAGGGGAATGGGGCCATTCAGCATCTATTTCTTTCCTTTAAGATCTTCCAGAGGGAAGAAATAGATGCCAAATGAGTCCCACTTCCCCTGCAGTGGGACTGTCCTGATTCGAAGGCCCGAAAAGGGGGCAGGGCCTAACGGCGCTGTAAGCCCCACTCCGTTTGGGCCCGCAAATCAGGGCAGACAGTCCTGTCTCAGGTGAGGAGGGGGGGTTGTACAAATCCTGCACAAGGGCACCCTCACTTCTTAAAACGCCCCTGGTTCTAGAAAAAAAAATTCTGCAGTTAGAGCATCTGATTAAATCTTTTGAGCAACCAGTTTGCAACTAGAAGCAGAGACATTCACATATCCCACTCCTTTGCTGCCCTATTCATTTTAGAAATCCCACCCAGCTGCTATAGTATGTTTCAGCACATCGGCCCTAAATCACACTGAATATCGTAACTCTCAACATTTAGAATGCAGAAAGTGGGACAAGAGAAGCCCCGCCCTGGTTCTACTCAAACTCCACCCAGTTCTGCCAACAAATGACCATATACGGACAAAACCCAGCCCGTTTTTCTCATAAAACCCAACCCCTTTGTGTGCCGCAATTTGGGACAGTCCCGCCGAAAAAGGAATAGTTGGAAGGTATGTTACTATATACCATGAGGGATCAGCCACAATGGGGTAGATCCAGAACTACATACGTGCGTGTATTTATGCTAGCCGCTAGCGTAAAAGTGCCCATTAGTACTTACGGCGTATGCGCATGGCAGATGTTACGCCACGTAACTCAGAGTGTAAGGGCCAGAGACGTATCATCCTCGTAACAACGAACGAAGGGACGTGTCAGCCATACGACACCCGTAATTTTGCTTTGGAGGCGGGGTGAGGCATTTAAATCGTACAGTGTGTGCGTGCTTAGCAGCGTAAGTACGTGCAGCCATTACAGCCGTCAGGAGTTATGCTTGGAAAAATGAAGGTAGGGTTTGGAAAGCGTAACACGGCTAAACTACGTCCGACCGAGGGGAGTGACAAGGAAAACGCTAGGAAACGTAATGGACACGTAGCTCTGGATCAGGCCCAATTTGTGTAAGCATGCCCAAATTTCAGAACAATGGCTGTGACCATTAGTTATAAGGAGACTTGTAATATTTCTGTATTATAGATACAAATCAGAACCGCTTGGTCCTAGTTCGCCCATTTTTCATTTTTTAAAGCTATGATGAGTTCTGGCACTATTTGGACTCTTAAAGATTAAGCTTTTGTTTATTCTATGCATGTTTACATTATTCTACTGTAACCGCCATTGTCGGGTAGTCTATTACACTTATCCACTTTATGTCACATTTCCTGTATATCTGCTACCATCAAGTCAGGGGTGGATGCAGAAAAGTTGGGCCCCATATTAAGGGGACTGGCTAGGATGAGGGAGCAAAGTGCACACACCCTTTTTAGTGGGGTCACCAGGAAGCTGACTATACTGGCATCGTGGGGGGGCAGAGGGCGGCGCTAAGCTGTCAGCTGCCGACAAGTTATCTATAAACAAGGCTTAACACTCAGGGAGGTCACCTACCTCGTGCCCCCCTCTTCTGGCCCTGGTTAGCAGATGCATACCTCTCAATTGTCCCAATTCCATCATCACAGACCTGATTTTGGGTGAATGTCCCGATGTACCGTCCACCTTCCAGGTTGTCCCAATAAGTGGACAAGACTAGAGGCATGATTTATTTTTTTTAATTACCATTTTAATTTTGGCCCGTGCGGCTATGTCTAAAGGGACGGGGTTGGAGGTACCAGGGCAGATTGGGTGGAGCTGATGACAGAGGTTGTTTGTGCCATTTTTGGCATTGCAAATGTCGAAAGGTATGCAAATGCATTCTCTGTCCCCACAGCAGTTACACCATTGCCTGCTGTGTCAACGCTTCCTCATTCTCTAATACTACTTTTCCTGTGAAGAATTCCTTCCTGTGCCTGGCTATAACCCTTCTACCATATTATCATGTTATTTAAGTTTGTCTTTTTTTGTATGTTGTGTGACACAGGCCATGCACTCTTTTTGTTGCCCTTCTTCTAACGTCGGTATTCTTTTAGTGCCTTCCTCCACTGATAAGCCAAAGCCGCGCTGTGTGGAGTCCGGCTTTGGCTGATCCCTGTCTCTACTACTCCCTGCACTGCCCGCTGCTGCAGATCTGTGATTATGCTGCTCCGACACCTTTGAAGTATACTATACATAGATCTGCTGCACTGCCCCCCTTCTGATTATCAGTCCCAGCAGGAAAGGTGTATGTTGCCGATAACGGGACCTTCCCTGGCGGGAATTCGTCCCGTTTAGCGGGACACCCCCTGCTGGGATTGATAATCATCCTAGTGTATGACCAGCCTTACAGTGCATGTTTTCCAAGTCTCCTCATAATTACAAGTGATATAATGAGAACCAACTGTAGATCTTTTAACATATCTCAGTCAGTAATGAGCAGACCTGTGCTCCAGCAAGGAGACCTGGAAAACATGCACTGTTAGTGGTACTTGGGGACAGGGTTGAGAACCTCTGTTTTAAAGTATTTATTTCCTTCTGGTGACACAGCCTCCAGCACTGAACACAGTGTTCCAGGTGAGGCCGCACCAATCACCTATGCAATGACATTGCTACTTGGTTGATGACTCTCTTGGAATGTCTGGGAGACTCAGTGGAATTTGGGCATAGCTCCTGGTATGAGAGCCAGCAATTCTTCCACAATGGGAATGAGGCCATGATGATAAAATCATGTCATCAAGCCCCGCCCCTGAAATCTCCCGGAGGGAATAAATTAACAGTGACAGCTATGTGTTACTAATTATTTCTTTCTGCCTCTAATCCATTCCCTATGCATCCAATCATCTGGCTTGACTATGAATCATGTACATTTGGGATTATTAGTTTAGATGTTGTTTGCTTTTGATTCAGTGGAACAGGTATCCACCATCACAGCAGAGGGAAACAATATCTGATGCTATAAATGTATGGCTAAAAAGCACAGAATGATGACAAGAGAATCTGGATAGAGATGCAGCGCTAATCCAGAGTTTGAGAGTAAGGGATAAACACGTGTAAGTGTACGCCTCAGCAAAATGATGTTGCAGTGTAAGGCAGATTTAAACTGTGCAAACAAAATTAGGGGCGGAGATCCATAGCTGCACTTACACCTTTTTTTTTTTTAGGTTCAAGTGTAGACCAGAGTTATACTATATTAAACTGCAAGGGGAGGCAAATTTCAAATGTGAGAATTAGAATGGAGTGGTGACGATTCTTAGTTCATCTCTGATTTAGAGATTGAGCATAAAGTTATGCAGTATGTGAGTTCTATGTGCAAAGATAAAGTATTTTCTCTGGACGTAAAACAATTCAAATGAAACAGCACCTCTCACATGGCAACATGGTCTACATTTGCACCTGTTTTGCTCTTTATCAGTCCTGTAATAATTACCTCCCAGGGACTCTGATTTTGGTGGGACATCCAACATTGAGGACCCTTCAAGTGGGTGTTGTAAGGATTTCGAGGCTGTATTCACAGAGCTTCTGCCTCTTAGGTGTGTATTAGGTGCGCATGTGTAGTAGGTCACTTACACAATCTTTGTACCAGATAGGTACGTAGATTGCCTCTATTAAAGACCGCACGGAGTAGTTTAGTCACTCGGGCAAAGTTTAGGCAAAAGTGGGAGGGATTTAGATTAGCTGGGAGGGCGGGGGAGGCAATGGGCCTGATCCAGACCTACGCTCGCCCTCTCTAGGCAGATGTTGCCCGGCGTTGCTACAGCAACGCCCGATCGTGGATCGGGCGTCCGTAGCAGCGCCGTAGGGACGCTGGAGGGGACGTCCCCCAGCGTCCCTACGTTCACGTTAGTGTAGGTGGGCGGGGGGAGGTAGTTTAATGAGGGTAGGAGGGCGGGCTAGGCGGCCATATGCTCCTGTATGAGCGTATGCCCCCTTCCTTGCGCCGGCTGAAGTTAGG
>WWET01001896.1:217236-229775 GCA_011038615.1 Limnodynastes dumerilii | reverse complement strand
TAAGCAATCCAGAATCCACATACAGTATTGAAAAAGTCTGTAACTCCTATTTCACAGTAATAGATTTAGCAACTGAAAAATCCAAAAATAAATCAAGTCAATGATCCACAGTCTCACAATCAAGGAGGTTTCTGGAGAATCAAACAGTACCGGTATGCAGTGTATAATAATAGGTACTAAAAATGAGGTCTCACAGTTTTAGAAGTATTCGTGTTTCAGTTTCAGTTCTTGTGTTTTTTTTCAATTTAGCCACTTGCAGCCGTGTATCAGTTCTGTTACTATGTCTTCACACAACTATGTCTCCCTCGGTGGACAGACCGTTATCGGTTGCATCTAATCCCGGGTATCAGAACTTTTTGTATTCCGTGTGGACAAACTCCGGTATAAGGATCCCCCCCGGGGGGTCTTTATTTATTTTTTTTATTGTCCTATATGCATTTTAACGGTTGTATGTTTTGTCCAATTAATTTAATTCACTTTCTTTTGTTATTGTGTTGAATACATTTATTTCATCTGGTTTCACACAGCTTTTCCCAGCTTTTTCTTTTTCTTCTATATATCTGGATGAGAACCAACTAGTTGAAATTCTAAACAGAAATAGATTTCTATCACCCTTGTCAACTTGAAACAAAGTATCCTTGTCGTCCATCCGTTGTGTGAAGACAAAGTAACAGAACTGATACACGGCTGCAAGTGGCTAAATTGAAAAAAAAAAACCACAAGAACTGAAACTGAAATTACATAAAGACTTCTAAAACTGTGAGACCTTGTTTTTAGTACCTATTATTATACACTGCATACTGGTACTGATTGTTTGAATCTCCAGAGATCTCCTTGAGACTGTGGGTCATTGGGCCTGATTCAGAGACTGGAAATAAGAACTTAAAGTTAAACCTGGGCAAAACCATGTTGATTTCAGGGGGAGTCAAGTTAATTTTATTCTATGCATGCAGAAAGAATGCTTTGCTTTTACTTATTCCACACAGATACCTGATCGGCTTCACTTTTAAACTGCTAATTAGACTTGAGCTGGGAAACATAATCTTTTAACTATAATACTGTTGCAACAAATTAAATTTGACTCTCCTGAAATCAACATGGTTTAGCCCAGGTATAACTTTTGTTAGAGGTGAACCCCCACCTGGACCTTCTGCGAGGGGGTCCTTAATAACAGTCTTCTTTCTGACAAGACTTTAACACCCGGGTGGAGAAATCAAGTATGACATGCAGCCAGAGTCATCAACAAGAGTTTGTAAATGTAGGTATGGACCAGGCAGGAAACTTCTTGTTGTAAAAATAACAGTTTATTCAGCAGAGCCAGCAGCCCTTAGGACATGAGACACAGCTCACGGTTTGACAGACAGATGGTGTGGTCAACAGTTTTACAGCAGCTTGGTCTAACATTATATAGTGTTTGAACCTGGATTGTTAGAGTAGAACCAGTCCATATATGGTATTAAGATATCTCTTCTAAACATGTTCTCCTTAGGGTATATTAAGTCCATATGGTGGTGGATACATTTCTTCCAAGTAAGTCCTTATATGGGATTGAAGAGTTTGCTTTGTCTTGAACCTGACATCTGTTAGCCATTAGCTCTGTGGCTGATGCAATATCCCATGTAAGTTTACATACATGTAAATCTGAACCATAAAACAGAATATATATACCATTATCCTTATATGAACTAGTTATAAACAAATTGATCTATTCCTACTTCTACACAACGTAACCGCAGTGATCCGCACACGTACGTATGGGCAACACGTATATACGCAGCTAAGCACGCCCATACGGTACACTTTAAATACAAACCCCGCCTACTTAACGTATTTCAGATGTATTTTGGACTCACGTAAAATTGGCACGCCCACACGTAAGTATTTACGTGACACATATGTGAATGGCCCATACGTTCACAATTACGCTACGATACTGTGCGTATTTTCTATTGTGCGCATGCGCAGTACTTACCAAAAAGTGATTATACGTCTCCGCCACGCGTAAATTCGCTCACAAGCATTGTTCTGGATCTGGCCCAATGTGTGTAATTTACGATCCTATGTGCCATACGTTCAAGGGGAGTTCACACCCCCCTTTATGCCCCTCGAACCAACGAACCACACTTTAAGTGTCCGCACGTGGAAGGTTGTCGTACGGAATGAAGAATCATACACAATGGCTTGGAAAAACATTTACTGTAAGATTTGCGTATCACATACGCATTGGTGACTCGACCTGACTTATGCATTGGGAATGTGTAAAACAGCTGACGTTATTATGTCTGCAGACCGCTCCAGGGTTAGGAATTAGGGTTGGGGATAGGATTATTGTAATGCCATAGAAAGTACATGGCAGTTTACAATGATTGCAGCAGTGACCCCGTCTGAAAATGCTTTTTTAAAACAGGCAAAACTACCAGGTGGTAGAATCGTACATATTCACGCATTCACATAGCTATAGTTACATAGAAATGAGGTCTACACATTAATTTAAGAGCCAGCCATTTGGTCGTTAACCTTTCTATTCTGGCTATAACGACAAAAACTCTAGAATAGGCAGCGGCCTCAGTCTAGTTTTTGGAGCAGAGGGAGTTAGAATCATAGGAACAAACCTACATAACACAATGGCATGTGTGCAAAACAAGCAGTGTAAAGGCCAAGTTCCTGTCACACACACACACTAACATGCACCCATGTGACATTCACCCACTAAATGGGGCCCAGCAGTGACTTCCAGATAATGGCCTTGCCATTCTATTATTACAGGGAATGGAGACTTTTTATCCACCTCAAGATCTTGTCCAGATCCCAAAGGTGCCTTTCATAGTCACACAATGCAGGGAGGGTGAGTGGGAGGCTGCGACCTCTGCTTTCTTATTATAGTTGGGTCACAGGACTTGAGCTTCCTCAAAGGAAGCAATTAAGTTTTCCATGCAGGAAAAAAAGACGTTTATGAATCCTAGAGTAGCAGATCCAAACTGGACGGTCAGTCAGGTGCATGAAATGTCAGCCGTGAGAATTATTCAATGTGCTGGGAATCCACAATGATCAATTGTTGTGAATGAAAGTTAAAGTATGATGTGAAGAAAAGGGAGGTCCCATGATACAGCTTTTTTTAACCCTAGTTTCCATCATGGAACATTTATTGTGACACTTGTATCCCTTACTTCTAGAATATTTAGTTTGTGTGTGTTATACTGGCATGTGTCATATGGTGTTTCTATAGTTATAGTAGATAATGCATGGTTGCCTACTTTTGCAAATGAATATCAGGGAGATTGTAAGAGCACTATCAAGGTGCTGCACCAAAGGGGTGTGTCCTGTAGTGCCAAAGAGGTGTGTCCTGTGAGTAGCTCCACCCATAGGTGTATCTAGCACTGCCAGGAAAACTATTTTACAATAAAAATGTCAGTATTTATTGATTATTAAATTGTCAGTGAATACTTTCATTACTATCTTTATAGAAAAGCTAAAAGTGACGCTGCAGCTGATTAACAAGATTCTTTCATTACATCTTGGCCTCCATGAAATTGGTCATCTCCATAGACCTCAATGGATGAAATTAGAATCAGGGAGATTACCAAACACTTCAGGGAGTCAGGGAGATCACCCAATCTTCAGGGAGTCTCCCTGATATTCAGGGAGAGTTGGCAACTATGCGATAATGTTACATAGTTATTACTTGTTATGTGAGTTGTGATTGTTAATAAAGTTTAGTCTGATTACAGGCTATTGGTGAGGGGGGGCTGTAGCTGCAGTCAGCCCTCCCCCCCCCATTCCTTTCCTTCCTCTCTCTGCAGTAAGTGCTAATCAGCTGGATACTAGTTCTGGCTTTGAAGGCTTGTAAGGGGTTAATTCTGGGAGTGACTGGTCCATATCTGAGATCTACAAGAGGGCAGAGGTTATCAACATCAGTGGTTCTGCCCTAGGACCATTTCAGGCTTCTTGGCAGCATCACAGCAGGTAGTCCTCCAGAAAGGACGCTCAAACCCTTACCACCCTCACCATGCTCAGATGCCCCCTGACCAATCCTCCTTCAACAAGCTACCCAGCCCCTACCCCAATGCATGGGAATTTGGCACTGGGTAAAAACGGTGAACTCAGAGTTGTATATTTTTAGAAGTTGGAACTGTGCATCTTGGTGTGTGGAATGTAAGGACCGGATTCATAATGAAGAATTCTGGCAGAATGCCCCATGCTGTGCTCCGTGTGGATATCAGGCCCCCGTGTATAGGTGATACGCATGGCTAAGCTCTTACGTACAATTCACACAGAAAGGTTTCCATTCTGAACACTTAAGGTAGGGTCCTGATGGCGGATCCCCAATCTGCATGTAGTTTAGCAGGGGGGCAGTGCTGTGCTCTCCCACATACGGGGTTGTGAATCACCAATTCCATATGTTTCCTCCGCAACAATTAGACCCTATCTGTGAATATGGTCCTAAACCTCCAGCTAATCCTGCCTGCTGCATGGAAATATCCCGGGTGTAAGAGTTAAGAGTTTGTGCCTCTATCCAGGATTAAGCTGGACACATCTGGAAAAAAGACCATTGGACAGTGGACGTTTACAATTTTGTCTGTAAAGAATTGGTGACGCGCTTGGACAAATATTTTTGTGCTTTCATACATTCTGCCTATTTTAGGACTGTATAGATACTGTAAAGATACAGTTATAACACTATGTTATACATATACGTAGTCTGAATACGGTCCTTTATGTTCACCCTTCAAACAGGCAAGGCAATAGGGATGCTATTGCCTTGCCTGTTTGAAGGGTGAACATAAAGGACCGTATTCAGACTACGTATATGTATAACATAGTGTTTTTTACTACTGCGCATGTGTAGTACATTCTTTACGTTATCTACGTATCTTTTCCTTACGTAGATTGCGTATATGCGGTAGATTACGTAAAAAAGTTTACTACACATGCACAGTAGTAAAAAACACGAAACTCCAGACGTTTATGTTATACGTCCGGTAGTCTGAATATGGCCCAAAGGTCCATGGTTTAATGTTATTAAGCCCCAGTATACATTGTCAGCAGGTCATGAACATGAGAGGTTAGAGAATGCCTTTGTGGGAAGGAGTAAGGTGTCTATGTTGCAGGCTCTGGTAAAGATGTATAGAGTTCAGAAATAATAGTCCAATATTGTATTTTCCACACACAATATACAATGTCCCTCGACTCCTGACATAGGGCCGTATTTAGAGATCCATCGGCAATCGGGCCGCAAATATACACAACTAAGTGGCAGGTCGGAGCAGGTTACACCCATCAGAAAAAACTTCACAACCTCCGGCCGGACCTAAACTTCCACCTGCATTGACTTGCCCTATCTGGCTGCACTCACTTCCAGCCTTAGTTAGTTGCGTATATTACCGGCTCTAACTCTGTAAGCGCGCCTACTTTCCCTCATCTCAATGCCTCCCCCCGCACATTTTTATTTAAATCCTTAGGCCCGTATATTTCCACAGCACTTAGGGTCGCATTACTCTCCGCCCGATTCACAAGTCCATCCCTTAGTCATTTCCGACCTTAACTTCAACGTAGATGGCGTATTACTATTACTACGCATGCGCAGCTGATGCAAAATCGATCCAATCCTAAAAATACGCACAGAACTTTCGTTAAAACCGGATCTCTGAATACGGCCCAAAATGCTTAGATGTCCTAAGCCTAGGCCGGGGACATCATAAACCATGTGACTAGCAGTAAACATAACAATTTCCTCTACCACACTAACAATATAGGCGCATTGGTGGTCAGGTCATTCAAGAAGACTAATCAATCTAGTACAGGATAAACGGATAGAAGTAGTTTTGTTGGCGTTCAGACAGATCAGTTAAGGTCAACTGCACAGTAGTGTAGCCAGCACTAAAGATGAATCTTTTTTTTTTTTACCCTTGCAGATTAAATGTGCGGCAGCTAATGTGCTTGGGGAAGCTTGGCTCCTACACAGACACACTAAGCGGGGAGAAAGCGCCAAAATCCGCCAGCACCAGAGAGAGCTGCTGGCAACCATTCACATGTAAGTCTTATCACATTCCACTCACTCCAGATTTCCGATATTTTTATTCCGACCATGGTCTCTGACAGCGGTAGCGGATTCAAGTGGGAGAGATTTGGCATTTAAAAGTGCATTAAAAGGTATTCTAACAGATGACTGCTAATTTCAGACTTCCAATCAAATGCCATTTTAAGTAGGGATGGATTAAAACTCTTAGAGTAGGGTCCTACTGTCGGTGTTCCGCGCGAGGGATGCACAAATGCAATGAGTTCCAAACGCTGCGCAGTCACAAGGCTGGATCCCGTCCACAGATATTAAAGATAAAGCCATAATATATAATTCCACCCCCACTTGAATATGCTGTTATATTTATTCCAAATGGATGCCTGGGCATATGGAATATTTACCATTTTATGTGAACTAAATACTGGGAAATTAAGGGAAATTGATTTTATTTATTCAACAGATTTCGTCGCAGAAGGATAAAGCACAAAAATCTGAAAGATCAGGTCAACGCTATGGTCGATATTTCCAAAGTAAGAATCGGATCCTCATTTTCTTGTTCATATTGGATTTTGGCAACACGAATCTATGCAACCTGATTGGGGCACAATGGGTCGTATGTAGAGCTCCGGGCGCATTGCATATGCACCCGGAGTTTTCCGATCATTGTTACTGCGCATGTGCAGTAATTTTATAACGCCATCTACGTTTCTTTTTGCAACGTAGATGGCGTATACGCGGTCTTAAAGACCGCGTATACACATTCGACGTTGCAATACGGCCCCCTGTGTATGACATCATCCTTATACCCCTGAAGTACACTTATGGTGTATGAAATAACCAGAACTCATCCAATTGTTATCACATTTGACAGACAGTCTTTCTCAATGCAATACATGACATTGTATAAATAGCTGTCAATAAATAATTGAGAACAATGGGCCGGATCCAGAACTCTGCTGCCACTTTATGTTCCAATAGTGGATCGCTCTGTGATCCCAAGTTCTGTACATGAGAGGGGAGAACACTCCCATTGCATATAAAGGACTTCCGAACCCAGGACCCTATCCTTAAAAATACGCAACGGCCCCACGGAATATGGGTCTGGTGCTTAAATGAGAATCCTATGTAAGGGCCTAAGCAAGTCCCTACTGTACTATTTAACAATCCCACCATGCATGCGCACTGGACACTTCGCGGCTCGTCCCGTCCTGGCGCTGAAAAGTCTTCAGTATGGAACCTGGACGCTGAGGATCCAGATCCGTGTACTTGAATGTAGACGTTTTCACGTGCAGTGTGTGTAAAACACCCACGTTTCATCATCTAGATCCCGTCCTGTGTGTTCTCATGCGCAGTGTATGTAAAACACCCACATTTCATCATCTAGATCCAGTCCTGTGTGTTTTCATGCGCAGTGTGTGTAAAACACCCACATTTCATCATCTAGATCCAGTCCTGTGTGTTTTCATTGGGCCGTATGCAGAGCCCCGGGCGCATTGCACATGCACCCGGAGTTTTCCGATATTTGTTACTGCGCATGCGCAGTAATTGTGTAACATCATCTACGTTTCTTTTTGCAATGTAGATGGCGTATACGCGGTCTTAAAGACCGCGTATACGCCATCTACGTTGCAAAAAGAAACGCAGATGGCATTACAAAATTACTGCGCATCCGCAGTAACAAATATCGGAAAACTCCGGGTGCATGTGCAATGCGCCCGGGGCTCTGCATACAGCCCAATATGCCCTATTTCGGATTTAAGTAAAATTAAGCTTCTGACGGGGCAGGGTTGCAATCACAAGTGGGTGCGCCTACTCTTTCTCTGCGTGCCCATCTAAGACCTAATGCAGATATCCGTGCATTTACCGCATTCGCACGGAGGTCTGGCAGTGTGCACGGAACAGGGGTGTTAACTCTCCCTTGTCACTCCCTGCTCTCATGCGGACTGTACACGACATACGCTGCCTTAAGTCACTCATGTGGATAATTAATCCATATGACCACTGATCCGCACGGAACCACTAAAACTAACCAATACAATACAATTTAAATGCTCCCCCTGGCCACCTTACGGAATTTAGATGGGCGGAGGGGACGCACCATGCTGTCAGACAGATGTTTTGCAACAGATCTCTAGGCATATGGAACTTAGTTGCGTACACTTGGAGGAGATCTGTTGGGCGTATACGCCTCTCCATCCAGACATCCGTCTTATGCTCTTTGCAAGTGTACATGAACATAAAGCAATTGGAAGCAGGGGTCCAAGACAATATCCTTTGGCTCACAATAGAAATGTATCATAGAATTTATTTTTACTGATAATAAAGGAGTCATAATAATAATAATTAATAATAAAAAATAATAATAATTGTCCCAGTGTTGTGTATTTTTTTTAACGTAAAAAGATGTTATATTTTTTATGCAATTAATTTTCCTCTTAACCGTTCATCGTAACTGAAATCTTATTTTCCATATAATACATCAAAACATTAAGATCAATATTATGCAACACCTAGTCGAAATCAAAGTTGTATGCCATTGTTTACCCAATTTCTCTAAAGTATAAACCATGTTGACGGGTAAATTCCAAGAAAAAGTTTATTTATATTTGATGTCAAATAATTTAAAGCATGTAATAATATTTTTCTATCTTCAGATGCAGATGATCATGACAGACCTTGACTACAACTTTACCTCCTCCCACCAGGACTTGGAGAAGAGAATCGACCAACTGGACAAGAAACTGGATGAGATTAGCCGTTTAATAATGACCGCTATAGAGTCTCCACAACTGTCACACTGACGAGTAGACAAATGACCCATTCTTCTTGTCTTACTTAGACAAGATTTGTTTACCACTGGAAAATGGTCATCCATATACAATGCCTCCGCTTTCTCAGTGGGCTGAAGAACATGACTCATTATGGCAGCTCATAGAAAGTAGAGGACTGATTCCTAAATTAACATAGTAGTAGTCTCCAAGAGGCCAAAGTGAGGTTCCATGGAAGAATAACCTCACACAAGGAAGACGCAGATGATAAACTTGCAAGATGGTGGAAATAAACTTAAAAAAAATGGGAGATTTTTATTGTAGATAAAATAGATACATAGGAAATGACATTAGAATTGCCAATTTGACTTCTTGGCAAATCTTACATGGTTAAGGGTACCTTGATCACAATTGTATTGTGTGCTCAGAACGTTTTGGAACCAGAGTGAGAATATTTGTTGGATCTTGACATTCATATCTGTATGCACAGTAATACATACAAAGCTTTTGTAGTCTGCTTAGGTTACGCAAGTAAATTTGGCTAGATTACAATAATCTATGCAGGACTGCAGATGAGAAAATGTAAATCTTAGAATATTTTTTTTGAAAATTCAAATATTGTCTTTTGTAAATTTATATGCAAAATAGTTTTTGGGGTTTTTTTTAACTACCGTTTTGGATTATGTATATATTAAAAGGTTTAATTACATTAAACTATGCAAAAAATGAGGCTTAAAATGTGTTAGGTTTCATAGTATTTGCTTATTACAAATTTTAACTAAAAATTTTTATTGAACAATATTGGTCTAAATACTTACATTATTTGTATACTGCCAAGTTGTCTGGGCTAGTTCATTATATTGCACTTTGTAATGAAGGATAAAGGCAGGGTTGTTGTATTTTACATGGATAAATGGTAAGGCATACGATTATCTCAAATAAATAGATTTCAGCTGCCAGAGTAAGCATATTAAAAACGGGATGGAGTACCAGCAAGAAAAGACCCTTTCAGAAATAGAGAGACCTGAAAGATAATTTTTCTTTTTTTTAGAATGAGTAAGTATGCCGATCGTCACACATACCCATTCATTTTTTACAACTAGCTGGACCCGTTGCATCTCAACCTGCCGGAGAGGTAATTAACACTCTCTGGGGACTTTTAGGATTAGGCTTTTTCTTTTTGGAAGGGAGGGTTAGGGTAATAGAAGGGGAGAGTTAGGGTCAGGCAGCGGGGAGGCGAGTCTTATGGTTAAGCTGCAGGGAGGTGAGGGCTAGGGTAATGGAAGGGTAGAGTAAGAGTAGAGTAAGGATTAGGGAAAGGTTTGGGGTAAAATTTAGACTTACCATTCGGAACTCCGTCTTCGGTAGTCCGAGGATCGACTGCTTTGCCTCTGCAAGGCAAAAGCAATCGAATTCCCAGCCAGTTCTGAACTAGCTGGGAGAGAATGGCCCTTTTGAAAAAGTGGGGACCTAAACCCCTAAAAACAGCAATGTTTATTATTTTGCAATCAAATCCACACGAACATAATCAAATTATTTGTAACCCTATTAACAGTAAAGATCTTTACGGCCTTCGAACTGGGATTCTCTGCCACATGCATGCCTTACCCCGCCAGCTCCAGATACAGAGCAGCAGCCACATGTCACAGGTCATTGGCCGGTCACACCTCTACGTGTGTCATACTATCGTGGAGTAGTGGTGGCGGAAGCATCATATTTGCAGTTTAGGCTGCCAGAGAGTGGTAACAGTGGTCCGGATTCACAGTTACGTAGTTGTCGTCTTACATACGTTGAGCTACTACGCTTGCATAGTAGCTTATTTACACTATCTGCGTACCATTTGTGTGCGTAGGTTGCATAAGTGCGGTCTTTAGAAAACTACGTAACTGGGAATCCGGACCTGTGGGTGTAAGACAGGCTGAAAGACCACAGTAAACCCGCAGCGGTTGTCTCAGTGCAAGCAACAGCCCTAATCTGTCAGCTTCAGTTGTTTTTTAACACTAACTTAAATAAATAACTAAGGACCCGATCCAGACTTCCTACTTCTTTCTTGGAAAGATCCGTTTTTCCAGGTCGGATCTGGGTTCCATTGGATCCAGAATTCTGTCCTGATTCAAAATCTGTCAGCTGGGTGCGACATCTCAGAGAAGTGGGGACATTTCTCAAATGAATACAACTATATTACTTTTAATTCTATGGTAGCACCCCAAATACATTCCAAATGGTGGCACTTATAACAGACACTACATCATAAGAGACTTAAGAAGGGACCTTTACAGCTTCGGTTGAGGTTTCATTAATGTAATCCCCACATCCAGCAAATAAGCTTCAATGTATGTCTTACTGTCCTGACTCATCTCAATATTATTTATTGTACAAAATCCGATGTGTAGATTTTGGAAAAATAAAAATCTGATTATTATTAAAGATGTCGTTTTTGTGTCTTTGCGTCCTACAGTAAACATTAGTTATATTTATTAAGAGGGTGTCTACAGTTATTTATGTATGGACACATTGCTTCTGGAAATATGAATAAACTTTTGCATGATGTTGCAATATACAAACCATGGACCTAATTCAGGCTTAAGAAGGAGCTTCAAAATAAGAGGAAAGTTACTCCTGAACAAAACCATGATGATTGCAGGGAAGTCATATTTCATCTGTTGCAAACAGAATTAGAGTTGATATTTCCAAGCCCAAGATTAAATAACAGTGTGATAGTAAAGCTGGTCAGTATCTGTGTGCAGTAAGCAATTCAAAGATATATCTCTGCATGCAAAGAATACAATTATCTTGACTCCCCTTGAAATCAACATGGTTTAGCCCAGAAGTAACTTTCCTCTCTTAGGACCTGATTCACACTTAAGAATCTTCTTAAAATAAGAACTTAAAGTCACACCTGGGCTAAACCATGTTGATTGCAGGGGAGTCATATTTCATCAGTTGCAAACAGCACTAGTGTTGAGAGGTGATATTTCCCAGCCCAAATCTAACTAACAGTGTAATAGTAAAGCTGGTCAGTATCTGTGTGCAGTAAGCAATTCAAATATATATCCCTGCATGCAAAGAATACCATTAAATTAATTCCCCCTGCAATAAACATGATTTTGCCCAGGAGTGACTTTAAGTTCTTATTTTAAGAAGATTTTTAAGTGTGAATCAGGTCCTTAATTTCAAGCTCCTTCTTAAGTCTGAATCAGGCACCATAAGACTATTGAGCGCCATCTTGTGACCAGCCTGAGTTACTGATTTTTTTATTTGTTCATTTCATACCTTAACTGTTGATCTTTTACGTTTTCTATACCAAGGTCCTGCCAATTGTTGGGAGACTGTCTGGCTTATTTTATCAAGCTTATGTTTGGAAAGATATTGTGCAAGTGTGTATGCTACAACAATCGTGCCTGATTGTTACAAAAAAGACAAAATTGTTTGATCGCATCTTTTAAACCATTTAAAGTTACAGGTCACACGATTACATAAAGAAAGCTCAAACTAAAATGGTGTGTGGTGTGTATAAAGCTTATTGGCAATTTAAATTGTCAGAAAGTCAGAAAATTTCTGATTGTTTGAAAAACTGTAGTGGTCACTTTTGGTCCTTGGCTGCACCTCTTCTAATTATATATTTATATACACTTGCGCACATTTTATATATTTGAATAGAAGCGCAGCCTTGTGTTTCTTGTTACTATGTAGTAGATGATAGATAGATAGATAGATAGATAGATAGATAGATAGATAGATAGATAGATAGATAG
>WWET01001896.1:192755-208454 GCA_011038615.1 Limnodynastes dumerilii | reverse complement strand
CTGGACACATGATGGGGTTTTGCTGGGGAGACTGGACTGGACACATGATGGGGTTTTGCTGGCGGGGGAGCTGAACACATTATGGGGGTTTGCTGGGGGGGGGACTGGACACATGATGTAGTTTTGCTGCTGGGTGGGAGCTGGACACATGATGGGATTTTGCTGAGGGGGTCTAGACACATGATGGGGTTTTGCTGAGGGGGAGCTGGAAACATGATGGGGTTTTGCTGGCGGGGAGTCTGGACACATGATGGGGTTTTGCTGGGGAGACTGGACTGGACACATGATGGGGTTTTGCTGGCGGGGGAGCTGAACACATTATGGGGGTTTGCTGGGGGGGGGACTGGACACATGATGTAGTTTTGCTGCTGGGTGGGAGCTGGACACATGATGGAATTTTGCTGAGGGGGTCTAGACACATGATGGGGTTTTGCTGAGGGGGAGCTGGAAACATGATGGGGTTTTGCTGGGGGAGTGGAAGGGGTCTGGGAACATAATGGGGTTTTGCTGGGGGTGAGCTGAACACATGATGGGGATACTGGGGGGCTGGAGACATATGATGGGGTATGCTAAGGGGCTGGAGATATACGATGGGGTTACTGGGGGTTTGGCTGCAGTGCTGTGAGACAAAGCGCTGCCACATAGGGCTGTGTATTGTATAGGGGCTGTGTACTGTATAGGGGCACTGCTATACTGTGGTTGTGCTCTGCCCAACCTCAGTGTGTGAGACAATGTTTTTTTTTTGTGGACAGATTTGTGCGAAAATCACAAAGTGACTTCTGTCGGAGTCAGATTTGTAATTTGCTCTGTCCTTTAGTAATAGTAAGTAGCAAGCACTGCAGCGTTTGGCCTAAGCTGTATGAAAATAACATTGTTACCTGTGAGGTCCTCAAAATTAACTAGAAATTATCATTAATGGGGTTAATAATAATATAGGAACAATAAAGAGCCAAACTATGCGATTTTAGCATTTTGTAGCAATTTTTGCAAAAAAATACAGATCCAAAACCAAAACACATGGGGGCGGTTTTGGCAAAACCAAAACTCGAAGTTAATACAGATCCAAAACCAAAACACGGGCATCAATGAACATCTCTAGTAAAAACAAGTTTGACATTGTATACTGCCACAAAAGATTATGTATACACCGGTGACCTGATTAATTAGACCACACTACCAATAAATAGGGAGAATATTACCCCACTGATATTTCGGCTTAATAAAGTTTTAAGGACGAAACGCGCTGCCGTGTGGTTTCTACCTACAGCCTCACTTGACTACAACCGAAAATACAATCGGGACACCCAAGACATATTTTCATATCTTGTGTCTTACAATATTTATGGACTTTGCCGCATACTTAATGACGGCCCTTTGATGCTTTTGGCTATACGCCACACATAACCGCAGTGGGAAAGCCTCCAGTGCGCACCACTCCGAAGGGGGTTACCATTGGTGCAAGATTGTTGCGGGCACCTATTTTACTTCCCTTCTCCACGGTCTCTGACAAGTATCTGGGAGGATTACAGATTCACATCAATTGCATCGCCCAGTATGACCTTCTTGGAGGCTATATAGCTAAAGGTATTTGCATCTCTTCCTAATATACAGAGCAACTGAAGAAGATCCCAGCTGCAGATTAAAAAAGGGAAAAGTCCTATTTTTCTGTCTGTCTCACACCAGTGAAAGTCATGGCAATAGTGTCAGCTGACTATACCTTTCATTTCATATGTTTACATTAATTCAATTTGATATAGAGCGCTCATCCATCTCACTATTGGTACCATAGTGCTACGTTCTTAACCAACTGACACATAGGGGCTGATTCAGAGTTTGGGAGTAAGGGTAAAACAGGTGCAAGTGTACAGCTCGGCTAAACCATTGCACTACACTTGCACCTAAAAAAAGGTGTAAGTGCAGCTCTGGAACAGCACAATTGTGTGCTTTAAGTGGAAACTAATTGCTACCATTGCTGTTTTTTCTTGGTCTTGCTCTTGGTCTGTTTTTTCAGCCATTACCATTACATTTTCAGCCAGATTCTATATGACCATTAAAATATTTAAGTGCGCTTTCCAAAACTTCTTTCTTTGTGTTTTTAATATGGAGAATTAGGCTCACTCCAAGTGCCAGGTTTTGGAAAAGCGGAGTTTGGAAAAGTGGAGATGTTGCCCATAGCAACCAATCAGATTCTAGCGGACATTCTCTAGTTTGTAATAGGAAATTGAGAGCTAGAATCTGATTGGTTGCTATAGGCATCATCTCCTCTTTTCCAAACACACAGCTTAGTAAATCTGGCCCCAAGAATATAGTGACCTTATGGTTTATTTATATAGAGCTACTATAACAATGGTGCCAGTAGAGCATGCTATTTTCTCTTTTTGGACATTGTATACTGCCCATGCAGATTGCAGTTTTAGTGTAAAAAAAAAAACAAGCTTCCAATCTCTTTGGTAATTAATTTTTGGCCAGTCGCTGCTGTAAAAATGTTTAATTAATAAATTATAATAGTGATGATGATGTGGCATGTTATAATTCAGGAGATACATAGAAGCATTTTATAGCAAGTGGGGTAAAAGGAAAGGTTTTGCTATTTTTGAGCAACTGAGAGATAATATGTGGGTAACCAAAATTGCTTTAGGGTTAAATTGTCATACTTGCAGTTAATGGCGGGGCCAATTTCATGGTTGGTCCATGCCAACAGTCATAGAAATATCTTTGCTTGCCCATCACAGCTCTACATAGCATAATGACTACAACACAAAATTGTACACTTTAAATGCACAAGGCTGAAAATCAATTGGTTTTTGAAACACAACATAGGACGGGATCCAGACCTCAATACACATTCCATATTTATGAAGATTTGAGAGTCTGCACGTAAGAGGAAGTGAACTACCCTGTCACTCCCCTCTAATGGATGGACATTGCAGCAATTATGCTGGCACAGACCAACCTTAAGTCCAGGGTATGCTATCAAATTTAAACAGTCATCATTTAGCATTATTTCCTGATGCGGGCCATAAAAGAGGCACATGCAAATTAGCAAGACACAGCATAGGCACTTTTGAAGTCAATGGGGAGGTCAAGAGCATTTCAATATAGGGCAAATTTTTTTAAAAAATGGTTATGATTGTAAAATTTACTTGCTTGTGTACTGTTGGAAAACATGCAATTGCAACAGTTTTAATTATACTACTTTGCTTTCATTCGGTCCCTGGTGTACCGACCAGTATGGAATGAATGACCAGCACCTTTTTGTTATAGTACAGTAAGGGCTGGGGACACTACAGTGGTGCATCTAAGGAGCTGGGTGCCTGCCAGCAGACCATTATTCTCTAGTGTGGCAAAAGGATCTATAACTTTAGATAAGTGTCAGGAACCTAGAAAAAAAAAAGCAAGACACAAAATTATCACAATAAATAATGTTCACATGCTATGGAAGGTAGGCATAATTTGTAAAAAATAAAAAAAAAAGGTGTGCAAGACTTAAAGCTACGCCCACAACTACATTTGTTTTGTATTTACTTTAAATTGCAGGATTATACACAAACTACATGGTGACCTATATACGCTGCATATGCTGCATGGCACACAGATCAAATGCTTGCCTGCAGATTCTGCTACACAACCTTGCAACAATGTTAACAGGGCTAACTGCAAGTCACTGCCTAGACAGGTTTGTTAATGCCAGGTGACCTGCATTAGAATATCAACCTACTGATACCTGTTAGTGCAAGGTGGGCAGTAAAAATCAGTGACCAATCACAGAGGAGGATGGCATTCCCCAAATACCACCAAACTTTTTGCTGCATGTGGCTTACCTCCAGAGTCCAGAGCCTGACTCTCCCTACCGGGAAATAAGCCCTGCCACAACAACCTGGAACCACTATCAAGCCACAGAGCACTCTGGGAAGTGTAGTCCTGCATTTACAACAAAGTTTGAGGGACTACATTTCCCAGCATGCAACAAACAGTATAGCAACCAGCCAGACGCCTAATAATAGTGTATGACCCTGGTCATTTTTTATTTATCCCTTTTAATAGACCATTACAGTAAAAGCAATGGCCACATATACGTTTACATCACTGGGCATGCGTGTGACGGAAATGTGGCGACAATGTTTTGCGCAATTCTGGCGCAGAAAGCTCATTGCGTCACTGCACGCTGTACCGATGCGAGGTGAAGCGCATGCGCAGTAGATCTTGGAGCTTAGGGCAGTCTCTGCGCATGCGTCTATCGCTGGGTGACGCGCTCCGTACTTTAAGACGACACAGGAGCAGAGGTAGGATGATGGCTTGCAGCCTGGCAGGGGTAGAAGGGCAAAGAAATGCTTGTACAGGACAGGCGGCTATCCATGTGTAATTCGGAGAAATACACTATTTAATGACGTTGGTTATGGGGCAGCTAAAGGAAACTTTGTCGTCACTGCAATTACTGTACTGTGCTCGCTAAGCATCATGGGAGACTCAGGGTATCTGCTGGTTGATTACTTCTGTCTGAGCAATGAAGATGCATCCAAATAGAAACTGCAAATAAGCAATTGCAATATGACATCTGATAATTAACATATAAAATACAGATATGCTGACTGCATTGCAAGTTCATTCATTCGTTGCAAGGAAATCAGAACCATACCGTTCGCATTACAAACTCTAAAGACTGTTATGCGAAAGAAGATTGCTAAGGAAAGTTTTCTGTCACATCCCACACTTAAATAAGCTGGAAGGTTTTGGAATGGACATGGTTGCGTGGAAAAGATCTTGGTTGCAGGATAGACAGAGGGTTGTGGTAAATTGAATCCCTTCAGGGGATAATAAGGTACCAGTGGAGTTGACCAGGAATCTGTAGTAGTACCAGTGCTATTTAATATCTGTAATGTTAACATTACACCTGATATTCAGGTGACCCAAAGATATGCAACAGGGTAGGCACACCAGGAGGGGTAAACAAAATGAATGATTTAAGGAATGGTCAAGGGTGCAACTACAGTTTAATTGTTCACTTAAAACCCCAAAAGCTCAATATAGCATTAATGGTGCTACGTTAGAAAGTACTAAGGGGTAAAGGGATGGATCTAAGAGTCACTATTTCATGTGATTAAAGGAAGCCAAGTAATGTAGCAAAGCATTGAGTAATACAAGTCGGGTGCTTGGTTGTGTAGGGAGAGGAAGTAGTAATGTCACTTTATAGATCATTAGTATAAACTGGAGGATGTAGATTTAGTGGCTATAGTCACAGAAGTTACTTCACTGAAAGGATAATCAATAACTGGAATAGCCTCCTATTTGTGGTGATAGAGGCTAACTCCATACAACACTTTAAACATGCTTGGTAAATATAGGGATTTCTTAAATCCTAAACTAAATTTATGGTCCATAGTCTGTATGTTTTAAATAAATTCATAAATATAAAAAAAAAAATGGAAAGAGTTGATGGTCCAAGAGACTTATCACCCACCACTTTCAATGTTACAACCAGTCTAATTGCAATAGTAAATTATATGGGAAGAGCCATATTCGATTCAATGCAGTTTAGAAAATACCAGTACCACAATACTGGCCTTTTTACAATGTATATGACAATGGAAGTCCGACCAATGTGCGTTTCTATTATTACAAGGGCAATAAAGACCTTTCTCTCACCAATTATGTTTTTAATTACAAGCTGATTTGTAACTCACAATAGCTGGAGAGACATAAACTGACTTAATGGCATACTGGCTATTCTGTACCACTGATAACATAATCTAGTCTATAAATTGGGTATTGTAACTGTGGGCAATAGGTGGACTAACATTATTGTATGCCCAGATTTCATGAGAAAAGTAGTGCTTTTCCGAGCCTCATCCTATTAAAGAATCGTATTCACAGTTATGAGTAAATTTACAAACTTACCTAAATATACGTACGTGAAATCTGCAATATTGATTCACAAAAAATTTACCCGATTAACTACTCCTCTGTGTCGGGAGTGCTGCATAAGGACATAGGTCTTTGATGCGTATATTTAGGTACATGCAGATTTTATTTGCTGTGAATCAGCCATGCGTTTAGTTACTTAAAATTGGTTATGACTCAAAGATACGTAACTAAACGCTCTGATTATTATTCAGAAATGTATTTATTTTTTGTTTTAAAAACATCAAGTACTCTCATTAACATAGTTAAATAAAAGCAGCATTAAAAATACAACTTTAAAAAAAAAAAAAATCTTGGCATACTTAACAAAACACATAACTGCACTGTTTCCTAAACATCTTAAAAATGTAAATTTAAGATAAACTATATAGTTAAATAAGTAAATCTAATGGTATTTGGTCACAAAATTTAAAGTGAAAAAAACCTTAAAAAAATAAGTCTTGCACAAAATGTAAAATCAACATCATATTTTAATAACAAGCCTGTATTTGTTTCATTTAAAAAAACACATCTATTGATTAATACACGCAGCAGACGTGGCCTCAACTAAGTAAAAGAAGACGCATGGCCTCACACTATACAATACAGTTCATCAAGTTACGATTGGTCGAGGGCTACCTTAGTTTTTCCTGTGCGTATTTTAGTTTACGCAAAGCACTTCAGTTAAGTTCAGTCCTAACTCTGTTGGAACGCCCATACTGTACATTAGTATCCCATGTGCAGCTCATTTACACTAGGAGCCTTGCCCCTGTAGCCACGCATGCACAGGACTCATTCCGTGCCGGTGCATGCATCAGTCATATTTCATATCAGTCAGACGTCCATATTTGTGAATCAGTCGGCCATGATTTCCGTGCGTATATTTGCGTTTTGGGCATGCGCACTTTAACTGATTGTAAAAATACACACCGAGATTCTGCACTTAAGTGTGAATACGGTCCAAAATGTTTGTTGTCTTTGCAGAATCATGTCGGACTCTGGACACAGTCAGCCCACTATGTACGTCCCAGGGCGCGGTAGGAGACGTCGATGGATGGACCAAGGTCCTTCTGGTAATCTCAACCTCTCTGAACCTGGTCGTGAAAGAGATCCCATGCTACGTGACCGGGATCAGGACAGATGGGTGAGTGCAGAACACATTGTCCAATTGTACTTATTACAGGTCATAATATGGCCAATACAATCTGCCTATGAATAGGTTTTCAATCTGCTTTTACATTGTTCACCTGCGCTCACACCTGTGCTACTGATTAGTAACATATTACACCCTATCCACCAGAACCAATACTTCTGACAGAGGGGCTAGGTTCTGATCGCAACCCTCTCTACAAACTAGTCCAGGTGCATGACCTGATTACATTTTACATTTACACAAATATATCATATTTAAGGTAGACCCTGACTAACTGAAGTCTGTTTGTTACGCGGAGATCCCATCACTTAAGGAATAGATCCCAGGATCCGATCCAGAGTCATCTCAGCCAATCAGAAGCAGCCGTTGATGATGCTTAGCTGTGGAAAATCAGTCTCTTCTGTCAGTACTGTTAAAGGTTTTCCTGTTAAAAGACCAGAAAATGTCTTCTGACTTACGTAATAGATAGTCTTTGATATTTAGCATATTTTATTACATCAAAATTTTTTATGCTGAAAAAAAAAAAAATTAACTCATCCACTATTATGTTGAGTGAATCACTGGATTCACTGCTAGGTGGCACTGCATGGTGGACAGTCGTGTTGCCTGCCCCATTTCTCTTTCCATAACCTGAATTTAGATTAGAGTTCACTGCTTCATTTATAAATTTGCAAATGTATGAGAAATGTCACTGAGGCAGAAGTCACCCAGTATGGAGGTTACATCAGCTATACCATTCCCCTATTGCTCTGTTTTCCCACATTGGTACCCACTCCAAGGATGGTTGTGCAGGTCAGAGCATTATGTCAAGGCTTTCAGACATAAAATATGAGCTAAGTAGGTTCTAAAGTTTATCTGGTCCTCACACTTAAGTTTTGCTTAAGGACTTACTAAGATCATGGAAGAAAATTGATATATGTATTTGGAATTATACAGTATAGTACAGTATAAAGGGAAATCTACAATTTAAACATGACCTTTAATTTGTATCGCCATAACCGCATCTGATTTTCTACTACAAAGACTGTTTGATCAGTACTGGAGCTCGGGCATTTTATACTGTGCTGAATTGTTCCTTCAGAAGAATAACCAAACCCAATATTATAAGACTGTTTTATCTTGCCCAGGATGGGAATGATGATAACTACGGATACCCCGTGCAGAAGACTCCTATCATCCTGGCTAAACCAGCCACTGAGCGTGTAAGTCCATAGACACTCACTGTGGTCCTGTGACAAGCGAAAGCTTCATTACACTGGGTGAAGAACATATGTGTGTTCAGTTTCCAAAGTAGGGAAATTAGTAGCGTCCTTTTCACTGGTTGCCTTTTGTTTTCTTTGGAGGTACGGTAGATTATCATAAACCAAGATTCTGTATAAAGTCTAAGGATTATTATATTACAGTAAGTTATAATATCTGTTACAGATTTGATTGTGTACAACTTAAGTGACGTTTAATTTGTAAATTGTTTACAGATGTCGTTCTATTTAGTAATGGAATTTTTTTTTTTTTGCTAATTGTGTTTTATATTTTGTATTGCGTTTTTTTTGGTCTATATTTCTCAGTTCTGATAGCATTAAAACCTTTTGAGCATAATGAAAATATAATTTGAAATGTTAATAGGTCCTTTTTTGGGAAATTACTTTATCTGGTATTTTCCTTCCCCCCCCTTTTCTGTACAATTTTTACAGGACCTAAAAGTAGCACCCATAGGCTAATGTGATAAGACAAATAGTTTTTTATAATCAGTAATGACTGGTGCGACTATGTTTGAATAATGAAAATATAATTTGAAATGTGTTCTATATTTACTTACCCTATTTTGCACAGTACTGTAATATAACCGGTTTTGGAATTGTGAGTATAATATGTCTATTAAATTTGCCTTTTTCAGTCAAAGCCAGCCCCAGCTCCTGTACCAGCCACGCTTGAAAAACCAATTGTTCTTATGAAGGCCCGAGAGGAGGGCAAACCTACATCAACAGCTGAGAGCACAAGTATACCGCCTACTGCAGTTACAGCAAAGGTGGAAAAGGAAGGACAGAGGCCCACCCAGCCGGTCTACCAGATTCAGAACCGAGGCATGACCTCTTCAGCAAGCGCTGGTGGGAATGTGGATCGTAAGTAGAACAGTCTGCTCATACTTCTTTATCTAAGTCATTGACCATGCTTCCAACTGGAGGAGAGCTTAAAATCCCAAAAGAAGAGTTGACTTTTGTTATGTCGCAACCACTAATAATTGTATGGTGGAATATCCCTTTACTTCAATGGGCCACATCCAGACCATGTTAAGTGCTTGAACTTAGTTACTCCTGGGCTAAACCATGTTGATTGCAGGGGAGTCATATTTCAAATGTTGGAAACCGTATTAGAGTTGAGAGGTGATGTTTCCTATCCCAAGTCTAAATAACAGTGTGATAGTAAAGCTGGTCAGTATCTGTGTGCAGTAAGCAATTCAAAGATAAATCCCTGCATGCAAAGCATAGAATTAACTTGTCTCCCCCTGAAATCAACATGGTTTAGCCCAGGAGTAACTAAGTTCAAGCACTTAACTAGGTCTGGATCCAGCCCAATGTCTTCTATTTACACAGAAGACATAAATATATTCTTCTTTCCGCCTCTTGTTGCCTCTTCTTTCAGTCAGTCGTCCTTAATCCAGCTAAAATCTCACATTTTCCAAAAACTAAGCAACAATAATTTATTTTCCTCTGACTTTAATCTTTAAATTGTTTTTGTTCTTCGTGATCTTTTCCTTTAATTTGTTGCACAGCTTGAAATAATAGTTGCTGACATTGCAAGTTTTTTGTTGTTTACTCTCCCATTCATCAGTCTCCTGTTTCTTTTCTATCAGCTGTGCTAGGCCAGGCAAAGTTGATGCCACCACAGAAAATGAAACACAGTATTAAACTGGTGGATGAATACATGAACTGGTGTGACAGTGCGATTGAGGTAAGGGTGTCACCTGAATGGGCATCTTGGTCAGGCAAAGAACTACCGGACATCATTGTAGTGGGTCTAGAGTTTGCAGCTGCCTTGGTAGTGGGCCTAGAGCTTGTAGCCGCCATAGTAGTGGATCAAGAACTTGCAGCTTCCATGGTAGATGGCCTAGAGCCTGTAGTCGCCATAGTAGTGGCCCTAGAGCTTGCAGCCACCATAGTAGTGGACCAATAGCTTGCACACGCCATTGTAGTGGATCTAGAACTTGCAGCTGTCATTGTGGTGGACCTAGAGCCTGCAGCCGCCATAGTAGTGAGTCAAGAGCTTTCAGCCGCCATTGTAGTGCTTTTATCCTCCTCTTGGTATAGAAATGTTTAGGCTGAAATCACAATTAGTTAACAAGCTACTGAAATAAATTCTTACACTTTCCAACAGCTTTTGAGAGGAGACCAATTTTTCAAAGTAGCGCTCAGAATGTAGAAAAAAATATCATAAATAATAGCATAAGATTAACAAAAATGATTAAAACAAATGCATGAAACGATTCCCCTGTCTGGCCAGTTACCTGTTCATTAATCGTATGTGTTGGTTGTTCTCTCACAAACTAATGCCACAAGGTGATTGTAGGAGTAATCGTATAATCATAACATTTAAACAGAATTGGTTTGGAAGCAGTGAACTTAGTCTAGCAGCTTAAGAAAAGTAATCTCCATTTTTCTTCTTTATTTTGAACGCTTCCTTTTGTTGTTTTTGAAGTAAATGAGATCTAGAGCCGACGTATGTAACAAGCGTGACACTCGTTTGTTTCAGTTTTTGCTGGATCAGACTGACGTCCTCGTGGTCGGTGTGCTTGGATTGCAGGGTACAGGGAAATCCACAATGATGTCTCTTCTCTCGGCCAACTCTCCGGATGATGATCAGAGGTGACGTCCTTTACAAGATATTACTGTTGTCTCTATTACCAGCGACTGTTCTTTACATGGCCATTCTTCATAGTGTCCGTATTTATTATGTGTATAGTACAGTAAACTTGCTTGGGACAAGACATAGTTCAGTAAATTGAAATCCAGTTTTTATATGTTCCACTAATATATTATAATCCTAGCAACTAACTTGAAAAGCTAAGTTTCCATAAAGAGTGTTTGTTTCTGGAAAATACAACCTGAAATAGTAAATAAGATTACGGAATAGATCAGTGATGCTCATCAGGATCATATGATGTGTCCTGCTAACTAAAAACCCTATGTAAGAAAAACAATCAAGTGTCTCAGTGTAACAGCAGATCACAAGGCATCTTCCACAAGTGTAACAAGCTGTAACCAAAAATGTAACCTTAATTCAGAAAGGAATGAAAGGCTCTGAGGGCAGTCTGTGCCCATCATACTTCTTAAGTGTCTCTTTTTCATGAAACAACTCACAGAAAGGACAGTTCTTGACACGAAGGGGTGTCATATTGTAAAAATATGGTCATTTATGGGTGGGTGGATTGGAAGCAAATCTGTGCGGATCAAGGTACCCTGCTTTGCCTTCTATGAAAGCCAAAAAATGTGGATAAGCAAGGACATATCTGAAAATGTGGTGAATTATTTCCTTTTTAATTTTATTAATTTTTTTGTCTTTTGTTTTTATCTTTTTGTCTTTTTTTGTGCAAATAAAATATTACTGCTCTTGCGCAGTACCATTTTCAAGGAAGCATCCTTACATAGATCAGAACCCGGGCCTATATCCTTATTTAATTCATTTGACTGACAGACGTGCATGTGTCTTCCAGGTCATACGTCTTCAGGATGCAAAGCCAGGAGGTGAGAGAGAGAGCTGGCAATCAGACGAGTGGCATTGACTTCTTCATTAGCCAAGAGCGTATCATATACTTGGACACACAGGTAAAGAGGAAGCATCAGGAGATGTCAGGGATGCTCCTGTCGTCGTCCATTCATCACTTTCCATAGCCTGATTAATGTCTTCTATGTGTCGCTTAATTATGTAATAATGTCTCATATATCCATCTGATGATCGTTAATGATACATATAAATGAAAAGAGACACATCAGCACATGAATTTCTTGTCAATATGCTTACTGTATAAAATACACAGATTTGTATTCACAGAGTTTATATTTAATTGCAGCCTATCCTGAGTCCGGCTATATTGGATCATTTGATAAATAATGACCGAAAATTACCTCCTGAGTACAATCTCCCACACACCTATGTGGAGATGCAGGTGAGAAACTGGGTAATTAGTTCTTATTCTAGTAAATGAAGGAAATATGGAGTGTTTAGATTTTTTTTTTAATGATTTTACAAAAGGACAGCTGTCTAGAGCAGTGCTCCTCAACCAGTGTGCCACAGGATATTGCTAGGTGTGCCCCGGTGCAATGCCTCCAACAGGAGAAAAAGCACTGGAAGAGCTTGCCTTAAGGAAATAAGGAGATACTGGGGAGGCTGCAGATACATGAATGGGGAATACTGGAGAACTGGAGACACATGATTGGTGATACTGGGGAGGCTGCAGACACATGATTGGTGATACTGGGGAGGCTGGAGACACATGATTGGTGATACTGGAGAGGCTGGAGACACATGATGGGGGCTACTGGGGAGGCTGCAGACACATGAATGGGGGCTGCTGGAGAGGCTGCAGACACATGAATGGGGGCTGCTGGAGAGGCTGCAGACACATGAATGGGGGCTACTGGTGAGGCTGCAGACACATGATGGGGGCTACTGGCTAACATAGTTAAAGTAGTAATAAGAAAAAAGTTCTTAGCTGCGATATTAAATTTCACCAATAAAAAATAACAATTAAATGTAATTTCTGTGTATGAATTTAGTAATTCCTGCTTTTTATGTATATTTTGCTTTTGGTGTGCCACGGAATTCTGGGAAGGGCTTAGGCGTGCCGAGGGGGAGAAAACGTTGAGGAGCACTGGTCTAGAGTGTACATATTGTCATCATTTTTACGACTAATAAAGTTGAAGTGATAAAATACATACTAATGCTCTCTATTAAATATATTGTTACGCTGTGATGTTATGTTTTTCTTCACTGACTGACGTTTCTTTTCTCCTGTTCTTCGCCTCCAGTCATTACAGATTGCTGCTTTCTTGTTCACAGTGTGCCACGTAGTCATCGTTGTCCAAGACTGGTTCACAGACTTCAACATGTACCGGTGAGATGTGTTATACGGCCTGGCCTCCCTTTCTAGATATAGGGCCTGATCAAGACTTGTATGCATACGGTGTTTGGTAAAACCCCACTCACCTAATTGGACGTTTAGATGCAATTCAGATGCAGACGTGACACCAGCTCTGAATCAGTCCGCACGTACAGCTGGTTATTTACGGACACTGAACAGCTAAGTGCATTACAGATACGTTCCCTTCCCCCAAGATCCAGCACTAGTGCTGGAGCGTTCACTGTTATGTATAATGGAAATGGTGGCTATGCTTCGTGTGAGCGCTTAATCGACTGCATATGTACCAATAATATAGGACCAGATCCTAACCGGTAAGTCAGGCAGTCCACACGGAAGAGGAGAGTGAACTTCCCATCACTCCCCCCTCTCGTGCGGAGATTTAACGACCTACACCGTCATAAGACAGCCTTAAGTCACCATGCAGATCAGCGTTCCATCCCACCACTGATCATAGGTCGTTATTCCCACCCCAATTGTAAAATTGAAATGCTTTCCTCCACCCACCTTACGGAGGCGGACAGAGGGGATGCACCACCCTATCGGCAGACGGATCTCCACACATCTGGGACTAAGTTCAGCACGTATAGAGATCTGTAACAGAACATCTGTCATGCGCATAGCCAGTCTCACAGCCAAAGTATGCATCTTGCGTGCGGATTCAGCTGTCGTTATTAATCTGGTCCACGGTCATGAATGCAATGATTTAAAAAGGAAATTAATTTCTTTTTTTAAACCCCGATAAGCAGCACAGTGCAGCATCTCCCGTACCTTTAGGGTTGCATCTGGAAGGTAAAATACTACAGCACTGGTACAGGCTGAGGAGTGTTGGCTGTCATGGGCTTATACATGCCTTGTGGCTAGTGCAAATATGTAGCCATGCATTTTACATGTATGTTTGGGTCTGGACAAGGACAACGCTTGTCGACGACTTCCCTCCAGCCTAATGGCCCTTCAAATGCAGATGGTTACAGCTACAAGTTTAAGATATCACACATAACATCATGGCAATAGATTGTCCTTATGTAAACAAATGCGTATTCTTCATACCACCCACCTTCTGAACATTGATGGAGATGGCGTTTTTAATAAGGAATAGGTGGCATGAGGATTATTGTGTAAAGGGGAGTGCTGTTTCCTGTCTGATGACTGGTTGTGCTTCTGAATGCTCAGGTTTCTTCAAACAGCCGAGATGCTGAAACCATCCACGCCATCTCCCAGCCACGAGTCCAGCGGCCCTTCAGGAGCAGATGAAGGCATAGAGTATTATCCCCATATTGGTAGGTTATATGCTCCAATTCTGCCTGTGATCAAGTCATTGCAGCAGATCCAAACTTTCACCACTATCAGTTGGATTGCTGTCATTTTTTTGGACTGTAAATCTATGCTACCTGAACTGAACACATTGGGACACTTTAGACAGAGTGGCGGGGGTGAGTTTAAAAGTGGCCAATCAGAACATAGCTATTCTCTCTTGGGTGGTCCTTAAAAGTAAGCTAGATTCTGATTGTTTCTCCTTTTAGAAGCTTCTGTAACTATACCCTTATAGGCTGTAGGTTTTTACAACTGTAATTATACATTTTATATTTAATTTCTGCACAACCAATTAAATGGTCTTTAAATCTCTCACCATGTTTGTTCTCTACCTGTGTTCTTGATTTCTGTGTATTCTGTTATTTATGATCTTGTTCTCCAGTGTTTCTCCAGAATAAAGCCAAACGGGAGGATTTCTGTCCCCGGACCCTGAAGCAGATGCACACAGTGATTGACAGACTCATGCTTCATTCACGCCTGCGATATAAAGGTGCGCTAATTTGTGACTTGTAGTAGCGCTGTGTGACCATGCTGACTTGTGGCCATTTTGTGCTTGGTGTATGGAATAATTGGGAAAAAGTAACTTAATATAGCCACCAATATTTAGCCTACTAGTTGGTAGTTAAGGATCGGTGGTCGGCAACGAATCTTACGTGATGGAGTGACCCCTGACCTACACGTTATTAACATTACTTAGATTACCTTAACATTATTTAGTGCTTCCTTGATGTGGTCCTTAAAATAACAATAGGCAACCTTTGGCACTCTGGGTGTTGCAAAACTACAAGTCCCATCATTCTTTTCTGAGGTATCTGCTATGCCTCTGCTGCTGGAGCATGCTGGGACTTGTAGTTTCACACCATCTGGATTGTTGCAAGTTCGTCAAGTATAGGATCCCAAATAATGTCCCAATACTTTTGTTTTTCCTTATTCTGTACATTCTAAACTGTACTGGTACATTACCTGTGTTAAAAAAAACGATGCCTCAAATATTGAGCAAATAGATATTGAGGCTAACAAGAAACCGGTTATGGACGCACGTTATAATAATAGATCTAACAAAGGATTCAGTTGACAACACAATATTGACTGTATTGATGCCGAAAGAGTCAAAGAGCATAAAAAAAATGTTTTCCTTACTTTGCTCCTGCCTGCCCCCTCCTCCATTCTGCCCACCCTCTCCTCCGCTCTGCCCACCCCC
>WWET01001896.1:165865-189741 GCA_011038615.1 Limnodynastes dumerilii | reverse complement strand
CGCTCAGTGTAACATCGTAGCTCTGGATCAGGCCCTTTAAGGGGTGGTTGATGCTCGGTTTTAAAACACATGATAGATAACCCCACCAAAGGGGTTTAGCTTGAGGACCTATAGCAGTAAAGCTTTGAAAGTGATTGGTGGCTTATCCTATAATTGAAAATATGTGTAATTAATATTTCAGCATTTTATGTTACGGATTAAACGTCAGGTTAGCGCCTTTTCCTCTTTTGTTTGTTTTTGTGTGGTTTCCCTGCCTTGTAAGCACCTGTTAATAGACAACCTGTGGCTCTCCAGGTATTGCAAAACCAAGTCCCATCAAGCTTTGCCATGTATTAGCTCTACCTGTGTCATTGATGCATGCTGGGTGTTGTAGTTTCACAAAGGTTGCCAGCGAATGGTCTTAAAATTGGTTTGACCAACCACCATTTGGTGTAACAGACCTCAGACATGGTCACAAAAGTATCAATACCTATAATATTTTCCTCTTTTCTTTTTGTTTATTAATTCCATGCATTTTCCATTATTCCACATAGGTTCCACTATGCTGCTCGGATCTGGGATGGAGTGAAAAAATCTTCAGCGCTCTCAGAATACAGCAGATTACTGGGCTAGTAACTTATCTGCACTATGTCAAGATGCTTATGGACCTCATGTGGTCGGAACAAGAGTTTGAGCTTTGGAAGCCACGCTGCAAAGCCTGCAGGTGGAAGACTTGGCACATTACTCCCTCCAACAAAACCGAATCAAGGGAGGAGCCACTAGTTATCCTCTCTCGTTCACTGCAATACATGTCTATGAACAGGTCTTATTACGCAGTATGGTCCTACTACAGCTCATAGTGGTCATAAAGAAAGATCAGCAGTTGATGACATGATTGAGACTAATGGGTGAACTAGGAGAACTAGCAAGAAAAAGTTCTGGAAGAAGTACATTCCGTGAGGACCAGAGAGATCAGAGTAAATGAAATATTAAATAGTATATGGGACGATTCTAACTGAATGTAATTATCACAAAAATATTTCATTGTTTTATGTGAATTACACATTATTAACCACCACGGGCCTGATTCAGAGGCTGAAAATAAGCACTTAAAGTTACACCTGGGCTAAACCATGTTGATTTCATGGGAGTCAAATTTCATTTGTTGCAATAGTATTATAGTTAAAAGGTGTTTCCCAGCTGCTCAAGTCTAATTAGCAGTTTAAAAGTGAATCCCAGCTCAAATTAGATTAGCAGTTTAAAAGTGAAGCTGATCAGGTATCTGTGTGCAATAAGTAAAAGCAAAGCATTCTCCCTGCATGCATAGAATAAAATTAACTTGACTCCCCCTGAAATCAACATGGTTTTGCCCAGGTGTAACTTTAAGTTCTTATTTTCAGCCTCTGAATCAGGGCCCACGTGTGGATCTCTGATGGTGGGGATCTCTGTGTTGAAGAACCCCTATAAGAAGTATAGATAATATAAATAAAAAGTTTGATGTTTTTCTATTCACTGTGTTTTTTTTGTGCATTACATCTTTCTGTTTGAATACTTTGCAAACTATTAGTTTCTGGTCTGCAAACACAACTACACAAACCTTAAAGCACCATTAATGAAATCTTTTTGTACACTTCTATGGGGGTGCTATGTACACTGTGTGGCACTGCGTCTGAACCATTTACTGGATGCCGTCATAGAGTCTCCCACTTTTCCAGCCATTTAATGCTGCTGATGGTAAATAGTAATACAGTAGCTTCACAACTCTGAATGGTGCAGGACAATATGCTGTCCACAGATTGATCTGGCAAGTCACCCGCAGGGCTCTGAAGAGAACCTTAAACAGTTAGACTAGACGTAGGGATCAGGCCCTATCTCCGCGTTCCTGAACGGTTTGCAGGGCTAGCACTTGCGTTCTGAAGTGTGTTTTATGGTCGGGAAAGGGTGACGGCATGTAGTCAATGTACTGTAAGAGCGTGCCCAAGCAGATGCACCCAATTTGGAGCTGAGCATGGATGAACATGAGCACTGTTTCCATCAAAACATTTGCACCTGTCCCGGGCCATGTCTAAGTCCAGACTCCTTGAACGCATCCGTAAAGTTATGAAATCTCTGCTGCTGGAGAATTATGCAAATGTCAAATATTTTATAAATACATCCACAAAATATTTTTTTAAATTCCATATTGTTATGTAATTTATTTTGTATTGTTTTAGTACATATTGAAACATCCATTCATAACCTCCATTTACAGTGTACATTACAGTATATATGACAGTGTACTGCCCTCTATTGTGCACTGTGACTGGTCATGTAGCTGCTTGTGCAGTACAGTGCATGCAGCTCAAGCATATGCAGAGTTATTGTTGCATGCTCCTTTGGATCCTATGCAGGCCGCTCAGGATTTGTGCCTTTATGTCATGCATTGCGATTTCCTTTTACTTTCGCACTCTTAGAATATTTAGAGACAAACCCCCCCGTGTAGATTTCTCTGACTGGCAATACAGAGATTTTACAGCTGACAATGATTACTTGGGAGGCTGCCATCGCCTTAAAGCTTTCCCAAGGGTACATTACTAACAAATGTAGCATTTCACCTTGGCATTACATGGACGTATTCACTTATGTTGTACTATATGGCTTGTCCCATCCCTAGGGCCAGATCCAGAGCTCTGTTCAAGTGCGTTTTTCCGCTTTTTCCGCTTTCTGTAACTTTGAAGTTTTGTATGTACTACGCATGCATGTGGCAGATGTTAAGCGTTGTAACTCTGATCGTACGCACCTTCCTTGAATATATATACAAAGGAGCAGGTCATCTTTACGACGGGCAGAAATAGGCTCTGTAGGCGGAGAGAGGCATTTAAATTGTACAGTATGGGCCGGGTTAGACCGTTACATGCGACAATCCACTACGTACAACCGTACTTACGCAAGGAAAAGTTAAGGTAGGGTTTGGTACTCGTAAATCAAGTAAATTACATGCAACCGAGGGGAGTGCATAGTACTTACGATCGCGTAAATATGCTACGAGATTGTACTGAAACTGCACTTAGGTCTGTATCTGCCCCTAGTCTGTAAAGGGAGGTAGGTGCATTACAAGTATCTATATCTGGTATGGCTGTGAATTATATGTGGCCACAGGTAACGGGACAGTATTGGGGAACTTTGTTAAGCTCGTCCTGTATTGAAAATGGTTTTCACCTTTAGGACTTGATCAGCTGACTGCTATTACCATATTCTTAGTAACAGCTTGAACCATTTATTATACTTGTTTGTCAATACATTCTATAAAAACATCATTTAGAAAATTTAGAAATAACATTTTATTTAATAAACTGGAAAACACAGACTCCCATCCTGGCTAAAATGTGAAAGTCTGTCCTCCGCAGCCAATGAAACACGATTCTGAGATGTTGCTAGATGAGCTCTTATAAAATCTAGTGTAGACAAGTGCCTGGGCCCGTTGTAGACTACCAATTTTCTACAACCTCTTTGTGCTTTAATTGGATTACGGCCTCTTTTCCCCACTGAAAATGCTCATCTCCAAACGTATGACTAATGAGATCAAGACTCTTTCTGACGGGGCCTGAGTTAAGTTATAAGTGGCCGCTTTCTCCTCTGAGTACCCATCCATCCTGGCTTCTGTATTGCCAGAAATGTCTACGTATTTAATACAAAAAGCTTAAGGTAGGCCCTGGTGATGATGGGCCTGATCCTGAGTAACGCCCGGCGCTCGGACGGCGAGCGTAAGCGTAAGATCGGCTTTGCAGCCGATCTGCGCATGCGTCGGGCAGATGTTGCCCGGCGTATGAAACACGGTTCTGAGATGTTGCTAGATGAGCTCTTATAAAATCTAGTGTAGACAAGTGCCTGGGCCCGTTGTAGACTACCAATTTTCTACAACTTCTTTGTGCTTTAATTGGATCACGGCCTCTTTTCCCCACTGAAAATGCTCATCTCCAAACATGACTAATGAGATCAAGACTCTTTCTGACGGGGCCTGGGTTAAGATATAAGTGGCCGCTTTCTCCTCTGAGTACCCATCCATCCTGGCTTCTGTATTGCCAGAAATTTCTACGTACTTAATCCAGAAAGCTTAAGGTAGGCCCTGGTGATGATGTGATGATGTGGTTACAGTGTAAATGCGTGGATGACTGAAGAGCACAGTGCATTGTTAGTGGCTCTTTCCAAACCTCTTGATTGGAAATCTGATTGCGTTAAATATGAAATCTGGATCAAGCCCTATGTGTGGTTTAATCTGCAATCTCAAAAGCCTTAAAGAGAACTCTTGCGGCATCATCCGCAACATCTGTAAGGAAGCTGTAAAGAATCCAGTAAGTGGTACCAAAGGAAATGCCAGCATCAGCCAAGCTGCCAATTACTGGCACAATTCCAGCTACATATTTAGTTAGCTTTAGTACGACGCCTGCCTTATCCTGACCCATAAACTCTCGATTAATGTCCAGATCACAAATTTTTTCCTGATGGACTAGTGGAGATTTAATCACAGCCTTCAACTCTCTGAAGTCTTTACCAAATGAATTTGCTAATTTATTAAGGGATCTTTCATCCAATCCAAAAGCCTCCTTGTATTTTGTCATAGTTTTTACCAAGGTGGTGACATCACCATTGGAAGTCAGGTTTAAAATAACATGGACAATGGCCCATTTCCATATATCCTTCCTGAAAGCATCCCTTTTCTCCTCCAGAGCTTTGCTGTAGATATTGGGCATAGAGAGAAGGTATATGTGTCTCTTGTGACTCGGAAGTTCGATCTCCAGAGTTTTCTGCATGAAGCAGAAATCATATTTATCAACCTCTAAGCAGGAGATTAGAAAGACCTGCGGCTCTGTGAAGCCACCCTCATAAAGCCCTTCCACACATTTATTACGAATATGCCTCAATATTTTCTCCTCGTCATAGCTGCCACTTCTCCGTTTTCTGGAGGCATATAAATCTGCGTCCACTTTGGATCTCACAAAATAAAACTTCTTCCCCATGGTTGCAATGGCTTGTGCCAGTTGAATGTGGCATTCTCTGAATCGTTCAGATGTGATGATGATGAAAAAGTCATATTGACTGAAGTTAACACATTTCACATAATCCATGGCATTAAAAAGTGAACTTCCAATACCAGGAAGGTCCCAATACCTGACATTTCTATGCTGTGGGTGTGGATAAGATGTTGGCTCCATGGTGGTTTCCACCACACCTGTCTTGGCAGCATCTTCTTCCTCATCTTCTAGACCACACATGACATTGATAAAAGTGGACTTCCCCGATCCAGATTCCCCAGTTACTGCAATATTCAGTGGGACATGGTCAATGTCTTCCAGAGATTGCTTGATACTCTTGGCTGCTTGGACAAAATCTTTGTTTCGAAAGAATTCCTTCATCTCATGCAAATCGTTTTCAGGAAGTATGAACTCAAGTTGTTTGGAATCCATGTTCATCTTGGTATGTGAAAGAAGAGTATAAAATAAATAAGAACATGATTAATGAACATTCATATTTCGCAAACCTCTCCAATATTAAGCCGAATAACATGTTGACAATATTGGGGATGATCTGAAATATTAATAGTTAACAAATCAGATGCTTTAATACAATTATAAAGTTCTCTATGGGGTAATTTTTTTTTTTAATCTGATTTTTCTATATTCTTCCAACTTGGCAGTAAGTAGGAAAACTTGTTTGTGCATGGTATATTAATAGAGATAGGCCTGAGCCAGAAACAAATGGTGTAGCTTATCTATGTGAAGGGATGGGAATAATTTTATGTTTCATTGGAAGCAGATGGTTCCAATGGTCAATGTTTAACCCTGCGATGATTAGGATCCAATATTGCCTCCTCATTGCTAGGATTCTAAACCAATGTTTTCCCGTCATTTTTAAATGTTTTTTATTTGGGTGTCACTACTTTGGGCTGCTGGCTGGCTCTCTCCAGGTCATGTAGTCACAGCGCCTTAAGAGATTGACACAATAAAAACTAACCCACTAAGATTTTGGAGGCTGATTGAAATAACATACCCAAATCTGGACAAAATAGAGAGACCATATTTAACAACTGTTGCCACTCACTGATTTTAAATAAAAGTGTACAACAGGGACCAGAATTCTGGCTCCTATCATATATCACCACCCCATTGAAACATTATGAAAAATCTTAATTAAAGCATTTAAACAATGCTGCAAAAGCTGTCATTCCCCTTCGCTGCAGGTCAACTACCCCCTTACCCAACCCTATCTGATTGGCTATTAAGAGTAGCTCATCGTTAGAGTTTAAACCCCTGAATACCTTAACAGAATTAGTACAGGCTTGTCAACCCAGTAAATAACACGTAATTAAAACGTAGACACCATTACACAATATCTTCCTTTCAACTCCCCCCCCCCCACACCTTATTTTTCCTTCCCCTCCCGGCTTCTTCTTTATTATTTATCCTTTTACTTTTTATCCTGGGCCCCAACCCTTGTTTGTCCTGTGTTGTGTTCACTGCCAATAAAAATAAAAAAATAGGAACGTAATTAGCAGGAAACACTCACCTCACAAAATTAGCTATGTCTATGTAGTCCAGATTTGCAAAAATGTTGTGTTGTGTGAGCTCTGTGAAATATTAACTGTTAAAAATAAAGGCCCGATTTCACCACCCAGACATATTGCACATGCGTCCGTAGTTTACCGATAATAGATACTACGCATGCAGTCTTTAAGTCCGCAGATACGCAATCTATGCAACGAAACGATAGGTAGATTACGTAAAATAGTTACTACGCATGCGTAGTAGCTATTATCGGTAAATTACGGACGTATGTGCAATACGTCCGGGGATGTGAATCCGGCTAAAGAATTTAAAACAACTGTTGTCACTTTGGTTCCTTCAGAACGGTTTACTAAGGCTGGCAAAATTAAAAGTAAAACCAAGAACAGGATTAAGAGGACGCTACTTTCAGTATGCTTATTTCTGAGAGAGCTAATGAAGACATTTTGGGACCAATTTAAAAGTGCAGAATTCTGTGGCCTGAACTCCCCCTACCGCCCATTTCCAGATTAATATTCTAAAATTCTCCTCCCACGATCAATTGTTTCCCCTTCCCCCCGTGTTGTGAGGTCTGTATTTAATCTACCTCAACAGAATACTCCTAAATGGAGCCTAAATAAAAAAAAAAAATGTTAAATGTATTTTTTAACTATTCTTATTATAATTAAAAATCGGGTGCATCTTACACAGGGGATGCAACGCTGAGCTTACCTGTGCTGTCCCTCCGGCAGTGTCAGGCTCTCTCCTCCGGCTGTCTCCCTCGCGGTGCGCGCTGCGCAATGACCTTGAGGTGCCCTAAGGTCACGAAACGTCTTTGAGCAGTGCGCGACGCGAGGGAGAGAGCCAGAGGCACAGCTGCGGAGGAGAGAGCCTGACACCGCCGGAGGGACAGCACAGGTAAGTTCAGCGTTGCATCCCCTGTGTAAGACGCACCTGATTTTTAGACCGTCATAGAAAGGTGCGTCTTATACACGGGGAAATACGGTCATTTGGACAGACTTTAGCAGTTACTGACCAGATGCTTCTGAGCAGGGCATGTTTTGTGCGTTTCTATTGAATATTTCCAGACTCACTATTAATGCATGTTTATTGATACTATGTGATTTATGCCATATTAGGCTTTACTATTAACAATATTTTAGACCTTATTAGAAGTCCTAAACAGGCCTAGAGCTCAAAAAATATTTAGGTTTGTCTTTACACACACACACACATATATATATATATGTAAATAATACGAGCGAGCCAATGTGAGCAAACTCATAGCCAAAATAAAAAACACAAGAGAAGCAAAGCTTTACGCGATCAGGGCGTGTGGGATCCGCATTCGCAGGTCCGCCGTTTTCACGCATCTCTGCAATCCAAAAAGAAACAACAGAATCCCCTGTGCCGGGCGGCTGGCCGCTTACCTGCGTGGTCTGGATGACGGTCAGGTCGTTGATTTTGGAGAAGCCGGCCCCCATGGCAGCGCGGAGCCCTGCGGTGCCGAAGGACATCCGTCCGCAGAGGCGATCACGCAGCTCCTTGTTCTTCCCATCCTGCAGCAAGGCCTCGATCTGGGCTCTGGTTTTCAGGTTCTGTCCGGAGAGAAGGAAAAAGCTGCAGGTCATTGGCTGCGATGGGCTCGGATACCAGAGAGCATCATCGCTATTAATAACTATACCGACCCTTTAGTTTATCCTTATATTCACCCCAAGCATGTTCACACTGTTCCACTCTTTACCCCCTCAGATGGGAGGCTATTCCACTTATCTAGCACCCTTTCAGTGCAGTCATATTCCGCACATTTCCTCTGAACCTCCACTCTCCAGTGTAAATATAAATCCAATATACTGACCCCTAAACCCTATCTGACCCTCAACAGGGCGTAAGATTTAGGATATCCTTATTTTTAACCTTCAATGTCTTTTCATCCCCCATACTGTCTGACTATAATGCAGGGGAGTGTGCAGCATGGTAATTACCAGATATATGGGGTACAGAAACGGAGGAGGATAGACATGGGACGTAGATCCACCGAGGTTACTAGATACACTAATGACCATGAATAGTGTGTCGTTACTGACTGATCGCAAGGCTCCTGATCCGGTGCTCACGGTATATGTTCTTCAGATGATTCCTCCGTTGCATTATTGATAAGCGCAGTCATACATACATTGAGCTTCATCTATCCCTTTCCTATCACTGCCAAGCTTCTTATAAAACAGAGCAGAGATGCGCTGCAATCCGTACCCGCCTCTCTCATAGCTCCTCCTCTATATAACCGCCAAAGGGAGGTGTTATGTTCAGTGGGGGAGGAGTTATGTTCACTGGGGGAGGAGCAGAGACTGACCAATCACAAGAACAGACCTGACCGGGGTACATACCATACAAATGATATATTATACCTAGGGAGGGAGATGCGCAGCTTGGAAAACTAAAAGAAACATAGAAAATGACAGCATATGTGCAGCTAGAAGGCCCATTCCGTCTGTCAAAATGTTATCATTATTTTTAAACTATACGGATCTTGCCCAGCGTGGTGTGTGAGCGTGACGGCACCATCAGGGTCAGCAGACAACGGTTCCAGTACTCTGCTTACATAATAAAACACAAAAAGGGGAAATCCCAGACTGCAAAAATAAATCACAGAGAGGGGGGGTGGTATAACGGTAGGACGCAATAAAAGTCATGGCTGTTACCATGGTTACCGACCTTCGCAAATAAATATCGCAGAGATAATGACAGCACGATCGAGGCGCTGTCCGATCCTATACTGAACGCCAACAGACCAAAAAAGGTAATGACCCCATAATCAGAAGGATCCAAATCCCAGCTGGGCTGAACCTACAACACAACAGCCTCTCATGCCGTTATTTTGCCCATGGAGCTTACAGCCTGAGCCAATGCCAGACATTCTCTCGTCTCTTCCCCACAGAAGAATTTTTTCCCTGGTGCCTTTCACAACAGTTAGCCAAATCAAGAACACTCTCCAGGAGGTAGGTGTATATGTATCAAAGTCAACAATCAAGAGAAGACTTCACAAGAGTGAATATAGAGGGTTCCCCACAAGATGTAAACCATTGGTGAGCCACAAAAACAGGAAGACCAGATTAGAGCTTGCCAAGCAACGTCTAAAAAAGCCATTACAGTTCTGGAACAGACATCCTATAGACAGATGAGACAAATATCAACTTCTACCAGAGTGATGGGAAGAGAAGAATATGGAGAAGGAAAGGAACTGCTCATGATCCAAAACATACCACCTCATCAGTGAAGCATGGTGGTGATAGTGTCATGGCATGGGCATGTATGGCTGCCAATGGAACTGGTTATCTTGTATTTGTTGATGATGTGACTGCTGACAAAAGCAGCAGGATGAATTCTGAAGTGTTTCGGGCAATATCTGCTCATAAAAGTGGAATGTTATGCAATGGCCAAGTCAATCACCTGACCTGAATCCGATTGAGCATGCATTTCACTTGATGAAGACAAAACTGAAGGGAAAATGCCAAGAACAAGCCGGAACTGAAGACATTTGCAGTAGAGGCCTTTCAGAGGATGGGATGAAACCCAGCGTCTGGTTCCAGACTTCAGGCTGTAATTGACTGCAAAGGATTTGCAACAAAGTATTAAAAAGTGAAAGTTTGATTTAGCATTGTTTAGTTTGTCCCATTACTTTTGATCCCTTAAGAAGTGGGAGGCACATATAGAAACCGTTGTAATTCCTACACCGTTCACCTGATTTGGATGTAAATACCCTCAAATTAAAGATAAAAGTCTGCAGTTAAAGTACATCTTGTTTGTTTCATTTCAAATCTTTTGTGGTGTTGTACAGAACCCAAAATATGAGAATTGTGTTGATGGGGCAGATCCATAGTTACGGCTGCCGCACTAGTTACGGCGGCCGTATGTGTAAGAACGGCATATCTACCGTTCTGCACATGCGTAATCCATGACTCTGTGAACAGCGTAGTTACGGACGAGGGGGGAGGGCAGCTCCGTACCTACGCTGTAGTTACGGAAGCTGGGCGGGAGGAGGTAGGGTAATTAGGACGGGAGGGCTGGGTAGAGTGTTTTACGCTCCTTTGTAAGCGTAGTTAGACACAGTTACACTGGCTGAAGTTACAGTAGCCTTCAGCTGGCGTAACTGTGTCTAACTATGCTCACACGGGGGGGAGGGACAGGGGGAGTGCACCAGAGCTACGCTGGCCGTACTTACGGCCAGACGGCCAGCGTACCTCTGGATCTGGCACGATGTCCCAATATTTATGCACCTGACTGTATCTGTGCTCTGCCTCTCCTTCCTAAACACTAAAATAATCCAATGGAATTTATTTTTCTTAACTCCCTCCCCCCTTAAATATTTTTTTGTTTGGTCTTCTAGTTCTATTGTACATACATTTTATTATAATGCCATTAACTGTCAACTTTGGTGTATTAAAGCACTTGGGGCCAGATTTACTAAGGTGAGGGTTTGGAAAAGTGGAGATGCTGCCCATAGCAACCAATCTGATTTTAGCTCTCACTTTTCTATTACATATTAGAAAATGTCAGCTAGAATCTGATTGGTTGCTATGGGCAACATCTCCACTTTTCCTGTCCCACAGCTTAGTAAATCTGGCCCTTGGAGTTGCCTGTAGCGTTTAACTCCTGTGTTCCAGCTTATGTATTTGATTTATGAGCTTTTAAAATGAATTAAGGGAACAAACTGTAAAAAATACATAACTGCAAATGCATTAATCATTCACATTGATACAAAAAGGTTTGGTAAGGTTACAGCAATAAATGATTGTTTCTGGTGTTGTGAAACTACAAGTCCCATCATGCTTTACTCGGTATCAATGTGGTTGGAGTATGCTTAGAGTTGCAGTTGAAAAGGGTTGTCTATACCTGTGTTATTGATTTATTCATTATTTACTTTGACTGAGGGTGTCTACAGCTGGGTACACACTTTGCATCCATTCCAAGCGTCCAGTTGGTCTGACACAGTGCTTGTTGACATAAGTGCTTGTTACATCTTCCTGGTTCTCTAGTAAAGTCAAATGATTTTTAAACCTGCTTAAAAATGTAGGAGATCTGCCAATCGCCTGACCATTTCCTCTCCCCATTCTGACGTCATGCAGTGCAGCCAATTTATGTGAGTGCAGGTGGTCTGGAGAAGATTGGAATAGTCTGTAGGGTGACACGATAATATCAGCAAACCCTTTTGGCAAATATAGTTTAGTGAGGAGTTGTGTTAGAATACGATAGGACTCAGATACCCAGCTTTAGGTCATTTAATGATAAATTATTTTGCTTATAATATATTTGTATTAAATAACAGCCGACGTACACAATGCAGATTTATAGTAAAGGCGTACAAAATCATTTGATTTAATTAATATTTTATTTTAAGGAAAAATCTTTGTTGCACATCTATATGACATTGTACAATGTTGATAATGATTTATTATATGACTATTGTTTAAATTTAAGTAGCATAAATTTGTAATCACAAAATCTACATATAAAGTTAGTTTTGGAATCAACTTCAAGGCTATAAACATGAAACATATGCCAAAAGTGCCCAAACATTACTAAGTGTCTTAAGGTTGAGTCAGCTGACCTGGACTTCTATGTTAACTGACCCACTTGTCCCCTTAACCCAAGTAACTAAACGGGTTGGTAAAAAAAAGGACTCCACCAACTCATTAAATTTATTAAATAGCCTTTGTATCCTATGAGCCCTAATGTACTAATGCTATGCTTTGCAGATTTTTCCCTTTGCACTTGAAATTAACAATAACAATATCAATAAGCATAATAAAGTATGAAAGCAACAGAAGTAACAAGCAACATATTAAGATGAAGAGGGCAGTGCAGATCAGTGCAAAAGAGTTCTAAGCTATCCTTAGCCCAATAATAGCGAAGTGGGAGCATGTTAGCATCCCACTTCTACAGGCACCCAATAACACCCAAAAGAAGGGGCCTGTTACCATCTCACTTCACCGGAGCCCCAATAACAACTAGGAGATGGATAACACAGTCTCACAATTAATTAATTGCCATTGCAATAGATGGGGCAGACTTTCAGGTATGAAGTGACAGTCAGTGGGTGTTTACACACATGACGTGCTAATTATGGTCACCAGGATCTGGGGAGATTGCAGAGGGGATCTCAGAATGCAGAAGTTGAAGGAAATACAATATCCAACTTCATAGTTTCATGGATTAAACCAAAAGAGTTGTGAGTCTGTTTATAAGCACAAAGACCCATATTTGATCAATCACATTGACTGGAACCAAAGAGAAATACATTGACTCCTATCTATTTTGGTAGACAGCAACAGCAAAAGTTGACCCACATTGTGGCATTAGGTCAGATGCATTTGGGTCAGGGTGGGCACATATGCTTCTGTTTGCTACCTGTTCATGAATTGTGTCTGCAACAGCCCTTACTGATTAAAGGATGTGTCTAGTTTCTACAAAATATACAGCAAACAAGCTTTAGAATTTTTAAACAGAGTCCTCAGAAGCCTTTATGAAAACTCTTTGGGCATCGTCCATAGATTCATTCAAGAAATTTTGTAGCATCTTATAGGTAGTAGCGAAGGAGAGAGAGCCAGCGACCAAAGAGCCAAACACTGGAATATTGCTGAACACATTTTCGGCCAACATGACAGTCCCCATCGCTCCCTTGGTGAGCATTTTTATGACAATCTCTGTGTTTATTTCTTTTATGACTTGTGGGGATTTAATCACAGATTTCAAATCATTAATACTTTTACCAGATGAAAGGGATAATCTACAGAGAGACTGTTCATCCAAACCAAAAGCTTTCTGATATTCTCTCAAAGATTTCACCAAGATGGTGATATCACAAGCAATGCCAAGGCCTGGAATAGGGATTGCGGCCACAAAGCAGGAAAGGGAGGCCTTTTTCCATATCTGGTTTCTTAGAGCTTCTTTTTTCTTTTCTAACACAGCATTGGAAATATTTGGGAAAGAAAGCAGGAATATATGCTTTTTGTGACTCGGGAGATTCTTCTCCAGGTCCTCTTGCAAGAGCTGAAAGTCAAACCTCTTATTCAGGGAATCAATTAGGTACACCTTTACATCTTGGAGAAAATGTTTAAGGCAATCATTCCGGATCTCTTCCAGGATGGCCTCTTCATTGAAAGTTAAGGGTCTTCTTTTTTGGCTAGCATTTATATCTTCATCAATCTTAGAGCGGACAAAGTAGAATGGCTTTCCCATTTCCTGGATGGCTAAGGCCAGTTTTATGTTGCAATCCCTGAAGCGTTGTGATGCAATGATAATGAAAAAGTCATATTTGTCAAATTGAACATTTTGTAAATACTCTTCTGAATTGAAATCAGGGGATCCTATGCCAGGAAGGTCCCAGTACTTCACATTTTCATAATGTGGATGTGGATAAGCGGCTGGTTCCTTTGTGGTTTCTGTCACCCCGGTTGCTGCAGCACCATCGTCTTCATCACTCAAACCACGGAGAACATTAACTAATGTGGATTTTCCGGCTCCTGTTTCTCCAGTTATAGCAACGTTCAGTGGAATGTTTTCTATATAATCTAATGTATTTTTTATGATTTCAACTGCATTGCTAAGGTCACCATTCTCTAGGGCAGACTTCAGTTGTGGAGTTTCTTCCAAAAAATTATTGACTGTGTCCATTTCTTTCTTTAGAATGTCCTGAAAAGACAAGTATTAAAAAGCAATTATTATTTTACATGGTTTCCAGCAGCTAGCTTGTGTTTTGGAATACCTTAAACCAGTGTCACCCAAACTCGGTCTAACAGTGCAGGTTTTTCAGATCTGCTAATAGAAGGTGAATTAAGGATGGATTCAGATATCCAATTCCTATGTGCCCAGAGCCACTCCAGATCTTCTAGCATTATCTTGACATCTGTGTCACTGCTCCTACTCCCGTGGACTGACTTCCAAGTTTATGCACAGAAAGTCCTGGAAGCCAGGAGGATAGATTTACAGAGAAAGAAAACACCTATTCTGTAAACTCAATAAGAGGGAAAGCCCACTTCTGAATTCAGCCCCACCCCCTGTAGAAAGTGTTATTGGGCAAGGTCCAGACCCCCCCCCACCCCACTTTACGTACGTGTGGGGGTCTGTAGTTATGCATCCATAGTGGGGAGTGCACACCCCCTGCATTCCCCACTGTCGGTAGTAAATCCGGACACTTATGTGTCCAGATTCATACCTTAACTATTACGACTAGGTCTTCTTCCTCGCCGCCAACCCGTCATTTACAACTTAGTTACGCATGTTACTACTAACGCTGTCGGAACATCTGGTGTGCACATGTGCAAATGTTCCGACACAGGGGACTTATGCAACTGACTTGCGTAAGTCCCCTATCGTACTTAATTTAGGATCCGGCCCATTGCTCTTATGTCTGAATGGGTCAAAATGTGTGCAGATCGACGTCGCTCAGCTCTGTGCATGTGCAGTGTGGAAAGTGGTCACAATTCATCTGAAACACACAGAACTTGACAAAAATTTGGATGGCTCAATCCATCCCATAACTATTACCACCTGTGGGTCTTCTAAGATGTATCTGTGATTAACAAATCCAGCTGTGCTCTAGCATGGACGTGTAGCATACAATATTTAAAACCCTGGGGGCAACCTTAAGTCCTTTAGTCTGCATTTGATCTGTGCGTGCAGAATATTAAATCATATGTAAGTGTGGCACTCCACTGCAGTGCTGCTCAGAATGGATCCTGTGCTGTGGTGGTGTTCTGGGAGCAGCATGCATGGAGGAGGTTGAGGCAGAGTGGAAGCAGCATGAGGGCGGTTGCCAGGCAACCGCCGGCTAGCAGGGATACGCTTAGTAGCGCTGGGGGGTCTCTAGAAAGTTCAGGTGAGAGAAAGAAGTGAGGAGGTCCATTGGAAGTGGCAGTTGGTGCTGTGAGAAAAGGGAAAAGACAGAGCGTATTGTGAGGTGATGGAGAAAGGAGGAGGATTAGTGAAACAGCTGGAGAGTGAGAAGTCTTGAGAGTAAGGAAGGAAGGGACAGAGCTAATGGTCCAGTGTTAGAGAATTTAGAAGAGTGCTAGAGCGGCAGTGTCGGGAGCGAGAAGCGGAATTAAGGGTCCAGGTGGAAAGAACTGAGGCAGTGAGCGGCAAGTAAAGTGGTTGAGGAGAACAGCTGAGGTATCGGATATTGACAAGCTGCAGACAGAGGGGAGCAGAAGCGGAATGTAGCAGAGGATCAGCTGAGGTGATAAAGGGGGCAGCGGTGGTGACAGAGACAGAATCGGCTGAGGTGATACAGGGGGCAGCAGTGGTGACAGAGACAGAATCGGCTGAGGTGATACAGGGGGCAGTGGTGGTGAAGGAGAGAGGATCAGCTGAGGTGATACAGAGGGCAGCGGTGGTGACAGAGGGAGGAGGAAATCCAGAAGGGAATTATCTGTGGGAACAGAAGGTGGAGGCAGCCGGAAGGCAGGTGTTGGTGGAAAGGGTATCAAGGTTAACATCTGAGCGGAGGAAGCACAGGGAGAGAGCTGGAGGTATGAAGATAGAAAGGAAAGTTGAAATAGAGACTTATTTAGGCATTGAGGACAATTTATTGGGTCCCAGTTAAAGCATCCATCATATAAATTCATTTAATTTCTGGAAATTCTCTGTCAATTAAATGTGTGACGTTCCTTTGTCATTTATTGTAAGATGTTGCTTCTCCTCATATTTAAAAGCTCATATTGAATCTGTATAGAAAGTATAAAGTTCTTTATTGGAAATCTTAATTGCATGTAAAAGTAGACAGGAAGAAAAGTTGTACAAACTGTTTTATTCCTAACAATTGCTATTATACCAAAATAGGAATTTCCACTCTGGCGCACTATATATTGTGTTGTATGTTTAACACCTAGAGCGCTTTTCTCGTTGCCGTAGGCGGAGGATATCAGTAGCTGCAGAGGCAGAGCTTCCTGGGGAGTCAAAGATGACCCGAAAAGTCGCCAAAAAGTCCTTCAAGTCAGAAAGAAGCGGGTCGTTCTTTTCCAGAAGGGGAGATACCCAATTTAGAGCTTTTCCAGAAAGTAGGGAGATGATGTATGCTACTTTTAAACTGTTCGACTGGAAGTAATCAGACTGGAAGCTGGAAATGTAGCAGACACAGATTCAAGAACCCCCGGCATGATTTGGGGTCACCATCATATTTGGCTGGTGTAGAGAGAGGCACCCTCAGGCTATTAGGAGCAGAGGAAAGTCCCGTAGGAGAGGAAGTTTGTTGCAGCACCGCTTGCTGAAAAGAGCCCACTTGGTTAGCAAGTTCATGAAGGCAAGACACCACCTGCCCAATAGTGGTCTCCTGACGCTGAAGTCCTTCATCCATAGTAGGTAATGATCCTTGTGGCTTTGTCCCGGATTTATGTGGCCAGAACAAACTGTCACAGTTTCAATATTGGGTGAACCTGTCACGGGTTCCGGGAGCAAGGATGACTGAGTGGATTGGTAGGAGAAATGAACAGGTTTAATGATGTGTCTGTACAAAAACAAATAATGCAATGATACGTAGTTCAAGAGTCTTGCGATAGTGTGAACAAACAGAGCGTTCTGGAAGGTAGCTGTCCGACAGAGCCAGATGACGTGTGGCAACCGAACCACGTGGCTTAGAGTCCAGTAGGACCAGATGACGTGTGGCAACCGAACCACGTGGGTTAGAGTCCAGTAGGGCCAGATGACGTGTGGCAACCGAAAGGATGGTGAGAGTCAGGCTGAACTGGACTGGAGAACAACCAGGACTGGACTGGAGTTGCAGACAGGACCGGACTGGAGTTGCAGACAGGACCGGACTGGAGTTGCAGACAGGACTGGACTGGTGTTGCAGACAGGACCGAACTGGAGTTGCAGACAGGACCGGAGTGGAGTTGAGGCACGACCAGGCAATGGATCAGGCAGGACCAGGATCAGCCCAGGCAATGGATCAGGCAGGACCAGGATCAGATCAGGCAGGATCAGGACCATGATCAGGATCAGGATCAGGATTACCAGCACCACAGGAGAACCAGGCACCTTGGTAGAACAAGTTGTTCTGGCCCAGAGGAGAGAGTGAGCAGAGTTTAAATAGGGCGCCTTACCCTCAGATTGGCTGGAGGACTGAACTGGTGACTCCTCATTGGTGCTGCAGATCATGTGTTGGAATCCAAGATGGCCGCGCCCATGGAACAGCAGTGATGGTGAGTGTGGGAACTGTCACTGTGACAGTCTCTGTGAACCTGGACCGTAGTAGTGAGCTGCAGCAAGCCGGAGTGGGTAAGTGCAGCGCTTGCTGCAGCGTTTTGTGATAGTAAACTGTCACATGGGAACTGTCACTGTGACAGTCTCTGTGAACCTGGACCGTGGTAGTGAGCTGCAGCAAGCCGGAGTGGGTAAGTGCAGCGCTTGCTGCAGCGTTTTGTGATAGTAAACTGTCACATGGGAACTGTCACTGTGACAGTCTCTGTGAACCTGGACCGTGGTAGTGAGCTGCAGCAAGCCGGAGTGGGTAAGTGCAGCGCTTGCTGCAGCGTTTTGTGATAGTAAGTGACTGGGAGAGGTAGATTCCTGTCATCTCCCCTACATCTGGGACCAGATTCACAGATCCGGTGTAAGTTAGTTAACTCACCCGTCCTGCCCCCATCCCGTCCCCCTTTTAAGGTACCTTATGGCACTTACGAGTGCCATAGGGCTACCTTAACTATCTGTGCAATGTCCACGTGGACATTGGCGCTAAACCTCCCCCCACCCACTTTCACTTAACTTCCCATGCACAGAGGACTGGCTCACCCTTCATATGTATCTCACTAAGCACGGATTTGAAGCCTGTGCCTAATGGATTTCCGTGCCGTAATCCTACGTAGCTTTTTCTTACTTCTGCCAATATGCACACAATGGGCCGTATTCAGACTTCCGTTTTTCACTAAAGTTCCGTGCGTATTTTTAGGATCGGATCGATTTTGCATCAACTGCGCATGCATAGTAACTTTTAAAAAGCCTTTTTAAAGGATAAGGTCGGAAATGCCTAAGGGAAGGACTTGTAATTCGGGCGGGGAATAATCCGACCCTAAGTGCGGCGGAAATATACGGACCTAAGGATTAGCATAGAAATGGGCGGGGGGAGGCATTGAGATGAGGGAAAGTGGGCGCACTTACAGGTTTAGGTAATATCCGCAACTAAGACACATAAGGCCGGAAGTTACTGCGGCCAGATAGGGCAAGTCAATGCAGATCTAACTTTAGGTTCGGCTGGAGGAAGCAAGGGGAGTGACTGTTTTTTCTGGTGGGTGTAACCTGCTCCGACCTGAGACTTAGTTGCATATATTTGCGGCCTGATCGCCGACGGAAGTCTGAATATGGCCCAATATGGCCAAGCCAAGCTCCTCCATGTCTGCCCCTTATTATTATTATTATTATGTCCAGCCTCCATGCCTGCCCCTTATTATTATGTCCAGCCTCCATGCCTGCCCCTTATTATTATGTCCAGCCATCCATATCTCTATCTTATTATTATTATTATATCCAGCCTCCATGTCTCCCCCATGTATATTTGTCCAGTCTCCATGTCTGTCTCTTTATTATTTGTCCAGCCTCCATATCTACCCCGTATTATTGTGTCCAGCCTCCATGTCTACTCCTTATAATGTCCAGCCTCAATGTCTGCCCCTTATTATTATGTCCAGCCTCAATGCCTGCCCCTTATTATTATGTCCAGTCCCCATGTCTGCCACTTGTAATGTCCAGCCTCTATGTCTGCCCCTTGTAATATCCAGCCTCCATGTCTGCCCCTTGTAATGTCCAGCCTCCATGTCTGCCCCTTTTAGTGTCCAACCTCCATATTTGCCTCTTATAATGTCCAGCCTCCATGTCTGCCCCTTATAATGTCCAGCCTCCATGTCTGCCACAAATGCCAGCCTCCATCTGCCCCCTATTCCCAGCCTCCATCTGCCCCTATTACCAGTGCCTGCCTCCATGTCTGCCCCCAAATGCCAGCATCCATCTGTCCCCTAATGCCAATGCCAGCATCCATGCCAGACCCTTTTATTTTATTACTTACCTTTGAAGTCTTCCTTCCTCTGCGGCACTCCCACTGCTTGTCTCTCCCACTTTCCGGCGGCGTCTGCTCTGTGGTCACATGACGAACTGCTAATACAGGGCTCCTACGGGAGCCCTATAGGACCAAAACTCTTTACTTGAATGGCAGTGACCTTATAGGTTAGGTCACTGCCATTTACAGTAACAGGTTTGGTCTTACAGGGCTCCCGTAGGAGCCATGTATTACCTGTACTGTGCTGGCCCTGCCGCATATACAGCGGCATATAGAGTGGCACAGGCTTTAAAAAAAACAAAACCAAACAAAAAAACCCAATACATTGTCCCGAGAGTCTGATCTCTCGGGACAAGTAGTGAAGCGGCCAGGACAGCGGGACAATTCCCCGAAAAGTGGGACTGTCTCACTTAAATCGGGACACTTGGGAGGTATGATAGTAGCTGTATTGGCTTTGTCACCGTATTTCATAATCAAATCCTTGTTGGGTCAGGACAGTTTCAAGTGGGTCATATGTAAGGGAGCATTCTCTGTTGATTCTAAGAGCTACATTTAACACTTGTGCCTCACAGCGCTGAGGTCATGAGTTTGATTCCTAGACAAGGCCTTATCTGTGTGAATATTGTATGTTCTCCCTGTGTCTGTGTGGGTTTCCTCCGGGTGCTGGTAGGCAGAGGCAGGCTGGGCCGGGGAGCAGGGTGGCATGTGCCCCCCGGGCTGCACTGCCATTTTATGTTTTAGGGCCGCCTCCCTGGTGGTCTAGTGCTGCCCAGCTAGTGGTGACTGCTCAGCTGCAGCACAGAGGCTGTGTCCCACTGAATGGCTGTCTACGCTTGGCAGCCATTCAATGGGACACAGCCTCTGCACTGCAGCCAAGATGGAATAGAAATCTAAGCTGCAGCAGGACCTGTGATGCGATGCGACCATGTGACCAGTCTGCAGATCAGGGGTGGAGCCAGAGTTTCCTGTGATGCGACTGACTAGTCTGCAGATTGGGGGTAGAGCCAGAGCTTCCTGCGGTTCACTTCCTGGTGAACTGACTCCCTGCTAGTGTGTGTGTGTGTGTGTGTGTGTGTTAGGGAATTTAGAATGTAGCTCTAATGGGGCAGGGACTGATGTGAATGTGAAATATAAAGCGTTACATAATCTAATAGCGCTATAAAAAAAAAATGGTAAACTGCGGGAAAGGAAAAGTGGAGATGTTACTTACAGCAACCAATCAGATTCTAGCTGACATTCTCTAGTATGCAAGAGTAAAGTGAGAGCTAGAATATGATTGGTTGTTATGAGCAAAATCTATCCCCAATTGTCAAATTTGTGGCCCAAGGCTATTTTACTCTTGTACAACTAATGACTTTTTCAAATGATAAAATATAACGCCTTTTTTTGCCACCATATTGTATAGTCAAATCCTTGTTGCACCAGGAAACCAGTAACCACCCTCTGTTTGTTCCAAGTGTACAATGTGTGGCCCAAGACTATTTAACTCTTACAAAACGAAAGCTACTTTTCCAAATTAAAAAACCCATTTAACCCATGACTGCCGGGAGACTCACAAAATTGGGGCATGGGTCCCAATATCCCAGGAGAGCCGGCAAATCTCCGGCAATGGGACTGAGGGCATCCCCCCCGCTTATCCAAACTGTGGGGTGTAACTTACTAAGTATGGGCAGGGCTCGATGATGCAAAAAGTGTGGTCAAGCCCCTCCCATAGCTTGTAACAGTAAGTGTTGTGCCATTGATATGCAGGGGGCAGGGTTTCATGACGCAATTTGCATAAAATCGTGTCATCAAACTATTGGCATTTTCTTAGATCTCCTGGAGGGAATAACTGAAAAGTCGGCAACACTGATTTAACCCTTGAAAAACGACTACTTATTCAAAGCATCCTAATTAAAATAAACCTTTTGGGCAAATAAAATACGGTTGAAATTTGTGTAAGACATACTTTACATTTTTTCTTTACTTGTTTTAAAATAACATGGGCGTGTGTGTTAGGGAATTTGAACTTTAGCCTCCAATTTGGCAGGGACTGGTGTGAATAATGGTTGCTGAAAATTGGTAACGCACTACATAATATTAGGGCACTAGATAAAAACCTGTTAATAAATCAATAATAAATAAGCTGGAGCACAAATAACAAGTGAATAAGAAGCTGGATGAATAAGAAGATAACGGACCTGATTTAGAGGTCCGCATGGTCGCAAGACGAAAGCGCAAAAACCGTTCTATTCAGAGGTTCGTGTTTCTTCAGAAACACGCACCTCTGAATTGGCCGTATTTTAAAAAAAAAAAGAAAAAAAAACCAGTCGGAGCTCCGGCTGAATGCAAACCAATTAACCCCTTCTGCCGCCTACCCCGCCGCCGCGACCAAAGTGTATTAAATAAATAAAGAACGGGCCGCCCCGGCATGCTGCCGCTAGTAGTGCTACTAGAGCAAGCATGCCCATGAATGACAAAGCATGCTTGCTACTACTATAGGCAGCATGCCTTGCCACAAAACAATACAAAAAAACGCCACAAGTGTCCCCCTATAATAATACATTTTAAAAGAATGTAAAGTCCCCGTCCCTAGTCCCTATCATTAAAAAAAATGACAGTGCCTACATAGGAAAATAAAAAAACACGACATGTGCCCCACATGTGCATGCCCGGGCGGGACGTTCATTATTTATTTAATATACTTCGGGGGCTGCGGGGTAGGCGGGGGGAGGGGTTAATTTTTTACTAAAAGTTTTTTTTTTTCTTTNTTAGCTTTCTTTTTTTTTTCAGCTCCGCTGAGCTGTGTCTACACTTTGCACCATCACTTTAGATGGTGCAAGTGTACGGCTAATTAAACAGCCAGCGGACCGCAGTGGAAACTATATATAAATGAGAAAAGCGACTCTTTTCTCATCTAAATGTTCCTCCACAGGCACAGCCCGGTCGGATGCGGACACAGTCAGATGCTGTGCGCGCTCCCGATCTGGGCATGCGCAGTGGCCATTTTCTCTGCGCTTCGGTCTGAAAAATAGACGGAAGCGCAGCTCTGAATCAGGTCCAACGTCCGCATTAATCACCAACCTTGTTTCTGATCCACACTTTCCATATTTACACTAACAGTAGCTGTGACCTCAGTAAGAGGGGTAGCCTGACAACCTTTATGTTTACCTTTATGCTGTTTAACTGGTATTCGTGTGTTCTGTGCTGGATATTGCACTACAGTATGGGAGCAGAGTTGCAGCATTCAGGCAACCAGACAATACTTAATCAATGATTGCTGGAATCTGATTTCATATACTTGTCACATTAACATAGAGATTATTGGGGCTGGTGTTGAAGGGCAGTATTCAGACTACCGGACGTATAACATAAGTGTCCGGCGTTTAGCGTTTTTTACTACTGCGCATGCGCAATCATTTTTTTTACGTAATCTATGTATCTTTTCCTTGCGTAGATTGCGTCTATGCGGTCTTTATATGCGGATATAAATAATATACGTAAGGAAAAGATACGTAGATTACGTAAAAAATTTACTGCGCATGCGCAGTAGTAGAAAACGCTAAACTTCGGATGTATATGTTATACGTCCAGTAGTCTGAATACGGACCGAAAACCCTGGACCGTGTTCAGAGATCCGTTTTCACGTGGAGTTGCGTGTGTATTTTTAGGTACGTTTTAACTTTATTTACGTAAGTTAAAGGGCCTGATCCAGACCTACGCTTGGGTGCATTTTTATGGACATTTGTACTTGCGCAGGGCAAATGTTACGCTACGAAAGTCTGAGTGTATGGGCTTTGAGCATAACAGCTTCGTTACTACGCTCAAGGGGGGGCGTGTCTGCCATACGAAAGCCATAAATACGCACCGAGGGCGCGGCGAGCCATTTGAATTGTACAGCATGGGCGTGCTAAGCATCGTAACTACACAAGGAACTTTACAGTGGCCGCGGCTATATGTGGAAAAGTTAGGGTATTGCTCAGCGTAAGACGGCAAAGTACCGTATATACTCGAGTATAAGCCGACCCGAATATAAGCCGAGGCACCTAATTTTGACACAAAAACCTGGGAAAACTTATTGACTCGAGTATAAGCCTAGGGTGGGAAATGCAGCAGCTACTGGTAAATTTCAAATTAAAAATAGATACCAATAAAATGTAATTAATTGTATCATCATGTGTATCCAGCACCCAATATCCAGTGTCCCCCTCTGTGTGTTCTGCCAGTCAGTCTGCCCCCTCTGTGTGTGTCCTGCCAGTCTCTGCCCCTTCCCTGCCTGGCTGAAACATTGGACTTACCTCATAGTTGCCCCTTAATGCCTGCCTCCATATCTGCCCCTTAATGTCTGCCTCCAT